>CALNVZ010001280.1:57642-175813 GCA_940671915.1 Paracentrotus lividus
CTTTTACAACCTCCCCCCCCCCTGGTACGCCACCATAAAAGAGATAGTACTATGATCTATGCTCTTGACAGGATCTGAGTATCATAGTAGAAAACCATGAGTCCTCACCTTTGCCAGTCTGTATCCTTCCTCCCCACCACCATCACAAAGTTGTCAAAAATTCAAGTGCTCAGTATCCATGATAGAACAGGTACAGTGTGGTACTGATGTTCTCATCGTCTTCGCGACGGATAAAAAAGTATTAGAGACGTCTCCAATACTTTATTCCGTCGCGGAGACGTCTCCGTGACAATTTTCATAAACTGTCTCAAAGTGCTTCCCGCGACTTAAGAAACGTTGTATTGACTGAGTATGAGGAGATGTCTCCGGAATAACCGTCTCCATGTAGTTTCAAAACCGTCTCAAAGTAGGCCCAAATCCGTCTCATATATAGTTTCAAAGTAGCTTCTGCGAAGTGAGATACTACCCTTATTCTTCGTCATGATAATGTAATAAAGAAATACATATCCCTAATATTTAAACACATAAGACATACAAGCTTAATATGAGGGTCTCAAAGTTGGGTTTACTCTTTCTTGGGACGCACTGTATACGAGACAAGAACTTACAAAGTATGCAGAATGCAATCAAATCCCGCTTTTGTCATCTTGCATAAAGGATGTCAATGGCGAGCGGCAGTGGCTGTATTTTCAACGTCTATTGTTGCAATACGAATTCAATCTAAAGGCTACTTTACTGGGGATACCTAGTTCTTTTTTTTTTCAAGGTTTTATTGTGTCAAATGCGTCTATGCGTATAACAGCTGACTTAAAACATTGCTGATATGAAAAGAAATAACCTACCGCCCAGCCTTTATGATTAGTCAAATCAAAGTAGCCTATGCTTCTTTTATGTTTTAGCAAAGGGGTAAATGCCTGTATACATTCATATCAGAGCGCTCGCTTATTGGCTTAACTGACTTACGTTCTCCGCTGAGATCCTATACGTTCTACGTTTCGGGAGAACGTACATTTCCCCAAAATAGCGTTGTAGATTTTGACAACGGGGAGCTATCTCTTGTAGCTAGGGGAAACCCTCGTTTGTGCACACGAAAACTTGTAATTTAAACGCTTGCCAGCCGTTTCTAGCAAATACCAGTTTTACACACTCTTAACTTTTTCTGTCCCTGGCGTTCCAATGGTTGATATTTCTTATTTTGTATTGTTTATACTGAAATGTATTGTTCTTTGTAATTTTCTTTGCCGAATAAATAATAATAATAAATAATAATAATACTAACAGTATGCAGGAGTTTGGGGTTTGAGCTATTTTGAAAATAAAGCCATTCATAATGCTAACGTTCTAGATTAGCTTCCCCGTAGTCCAGCGAAAGCACCCTATTGTAACAGACGTAGGCCTACGGGGCAATAGTAACACATGAAATTGTAACATTTTGTTTTTCTTTATCAAAGCTATGCACTTGACAGATCCAAGATTTAAACATCATTAACCACATAAACTAATCATATATAATGAAACATGACAATGCTTTACTCATCTATATTATATTTTCCACTTGTTATATACATGATATGAGGCAAAAATTATGATATTTTTTTTATTACCTTTTTTTTTAGGTTGTTGTGGCTTCACCCTTTAACTGCAGAACTATAGAACCTTCATCAATTCATATTTTGGTTCTTTATCTACTTTGTACCTACCCAATATATCTTTAAACTGACAACTGTGGTATAACACTTTATACTAGGCCTACGCCTTTTGACTTTAACGCATTCTTTTTCAAATAAAGTGATACATTTCTGAGACGAAGTAAAAAATAACAGCTTTTTTTGTAAAATCAATCTTCAAAATTTACGCCACTTTTTTTTCTGGCAAAATCAATATGTCTTTGCCTTGTTAACAAAACGTATTGGACAGATATGTTCAGGTATCATATTGAAAATATATTTTAATCTTTTATGGGGGCTCCCATCTCTCCCTCTCCTCTTTCTTTCTTTTTTTTTTTTTTTTTTCTTTCTTTTTTTTTCTTTTCTGTTTTTCATTTTTCTTCTTCACTCCATCTTTACCTTTTACTTTCCTATTGCCCTTCCCCTCTCTCCGCCTCTCCCTTCCCCTCCCTCCTCTCTCTTCTTTCTCTCTTTTTTATTGTGTGTGTTTTTTTAATTAAAAAAAAAAATCAGGGGGGGTGAAAGAATTCTATCTACACACGTAATCTCTGTTCTCATTCTATAGGACCCAATTGTAAATAAGCCTTTTCGGATTTCATGGGATATCATGACAGTGTTTCTTTTATGTTTGATACCATGTACACTCGACGAATAAAATAAAATCAAATAAAATCAAATTATATGTTCACAGTTATTTAATTCTCATGTTTGAGCTCATAGATATGGTTACATTTTGTCCTTGTAAACAAAGCACTATAATGGACTATACATTCAAACTTATGAAGTTCTGAAGTTCTGTAGTAAAGTGATATAAATGATTCAAACCAAAACCTTGAGGATCTGATTACAATGAGACAAATGATAAACAAACTAAAGGCAATTTTTTTTTTTTTTTTTTTTTTTTTTTTTTTTTTACAAATTCAATATTTCTTTGCCTTTCTAACAAAACGTATTGGACAGATATGTTCAAAGTTATTTAATTCCTATGTCTGAGCTTATAGATATAGTCACCTTTTGTCATTGTAAACTAAGCATTATAATTAAAAATACATTCAAAGTTGTGAAGTTCACATGCTTGAGCTTATCGACGAGGCTACTTTTAGCTGTTTTTCTTTATTTCCAAGTCTACTCCTATTTACAATTTTGGCATTAAATGAACCTATTACACAATGTTCACTTTTTTATATTTCCAACCTTTTCTTTTCTATTAAAATGATATAAATTACGAAGAAAAAAAAACAGGAAAAAATACTGGAGGCTCTGATTACAATGAAACAAATGATAAACAAACTAAGAGACACCTTTTTTTTCGGACAAAATCAATATTTCTTTGCCTTTTCAACAAAACGTATTGGACAGATGTGTTCAAAGTAATTTAATTCTTATATCTGAGCTTATAAATAAGGCTATTTTTTACTTGTAAATAAAATAAATGATTGAAAGATACGTTCAACATTATGCAATTCTCATTTCTAAGCCCCCTCCCCCACTTTCGTCAGCAAACGTGTACAAAAACGGAAAAATGACCATACATTTGTGATTTTTAGCCTGTTCAGCCCCCCCCCCCACTTGCTGCTCAGCCCCTCCACTTTCAAAAACGCTCCGTGGCCCCTGATTGGTTATATATTAGCTTGGTGTTACTGCAGTGGAAGGCTGTTTAATACCGCGCGAGTTCCTACGGGAGTTACTTTAACAGAAACAGAAACAGAACAGTCCTTTAGGGGCAATTGTAACAGCTTGTTACAACTGCCAGTGACAGAGGCGACCATATTTGGAGAGTTTTTTTTCTAACTTAGCTTAGGTATTCATCGTTGAAACGTTAGCAAAATATGGCCTAAGAACATAATTTTTAAATATATAAAAATGACAGCCGTAGCTCATCCACATATTTGTCCAGAAGAAAAACAATGGGTAATGTGAAATATTACTTTCCTGCTCAAAAAACGATTTTTCTGCTGTAGAAAGTTCCACGAACCGTTAAATCTGTTAACACTCATACAGCATGTGGAGCGATGAAACGCGCATGCTCTGTACAAATTTTAAGTTTTATAGCGTGTTTCTGCTAGAAATGGGAGCCCCTGTTACGATACATAACATAAATCATGACAAGTATGCAATTCACGTATAGTTTCAAAATAGGCCATTGCAAAACACCGATGGTCTTGACTCGGCAGAGCCCTAATGCCATTATGGCATGATATACATTCAGATAAATCAAAATGATGAAAAGATGAAAAAAAAAAAAAAACATTTGCGGAAATCCTACCCCCCCCCCCACCAGGTAAATGTAAATCAGTTGAACAGTATCAAAACACACTTTAAGAAAAAAATTACGAGTCATACGATAATATAATGTTTTTTTTAGCTTGCGTTTAAAAGAGTAAAGTGAAGAACATTCTTTTATTTCATTGGGCAATGAGTGCCAAACATCAGGTCCTCTATGTCTAATGGATTTACAAGCAAGGACTGTTTTTGGATTACTAAGATGAAAATTGTTGGAGCCTCTGGTATTGTGGTCATGAATCTGGGTATTGCGTATAAACATTGTACTGAAATTGGATGGAACCAAATTATTAGTATAATTGAACATAAAATTTGCAGTTTGCAAGATATTGATATCAGATATTTTTAATATGTTTAGTTTTTTGAAAATTGGATCAGTATGGGCTAAGTAAGGGGAACCTGTACAAATTCTTAAGGCTCTGCAGTAACAATAATAAATTAACATTCCTTTTGGTTCCACAACCCCAGGCAATATTAGCATATTAAGATAAATAAGATAATATGAAAGAATTGTAAAATAATATAATATACTTTGCCATTAACGTATCTTTAAGTTTATACATTATACCAATTATTCTAGAAATATGAGTTCTTAGATGCTGAAAATGCAAATTCCAGTTTAAATGTTGATCGAGAATAACACCAAGAAATTTAACATTAGTTTTCCTTTCAATTGGGGTATTGTTTATTAAAAATTTGATACTGGTCATCGTTAATTTTTTGTTTGGGTTGTGAAATATGATATAATTTGTTTTACTGAGATTGAGAGATAACTTGTTACATTGTAGCCATTTAGTTAGTTTAGACAATTCTACATTGAAATTGACTATCATTTCGTTAAAATTATGATGAGAATATAACAATGTCGTATCATCTGCAAATAAAGCATAACTAAGTATTTCAGAAGAATTTACAATGTCGTTCATATATATTATAAAGAGCAGTGGCGCAAGTATAGATCCTTGTGGCACGCCACACTGCAGTTCTAAAATTTGGGATTTACGTAAGTCGACTTCGGTGTATTGAATTCTATTTTTTAAATAATCTTTAAACCATGCCAGCGGCGTACCCCTTATACCATAACGGTCAAGTTTATATATCAAAATTGAGTGAACGAGCGTGTCAAACGCTTTTGAAAGGTCCAAAAATAATCCAGTTATATATTGTTTTTTTGCAAGGGATTTAGTTATTCTATCGTATAAGTCCAATACTGCTAGTTCAGTTGAACATTGTTTCCTAAAACCATATTGGGCGGAGCAAAGTAATTTGTTTTTGTCTAAAAAATTATATACTTGGATATGGATTATTCTTTCTAGGATTTTAGATAACGAGGGTAAAATAGATATAGGTCGGTAATTTTTACACTGGGTACGATTTCCTTTTTTAAATATCGGTACGACCCTTGCTAACTTGAAAGCGTTCGGATAGCATCCAAGAGACAATGATAGATTGAAAATATGACATAGGGGGTCAGCTATAAAGAAGATTATTTGTTTTAAGATAAATGAGTTAATATCGTCATGACCACAAATTTTCGTATTTTTAAGGGATTTTACTATGGATATAATTTCGTGTGGTCTTACGGGTTTGAGAAATAGAATGTAAAAGTATAAAACAAGCACTTGTATAACGTATCAACAATTTGGTTAATCTGGAGGAAAATTTGTCAATTTTGAGTTTGCTTTTAGCAAATATACAGATAGCCTTTTGTCGAGGCCTTGTTGGCTTTATCGTCGTTTGCCGAATGATGCCGAGCGAAGCGAGGCGAAAACCCAAACTCGCGAAGCGAGTCGGGCTGCAGCTTGTTTCACTGCTCGTTTCGCGAGTTCGGGTTTAATTTCTCCTCGCTTCCCGCGACATCATTCGGCAAACGACGACCAGCCAACAGGGCCTCGACAAGAGGCTAATATACAGACAGATTCTATTATGAAACAACATAAAGTAACTTAAATGTGGAAAATATTATTAAATACATATTATATAAACAGTGATTTATAGAGACATAAATACGTCAGGTTAAAGTTTGACTAAGAACATACATAATATTATTCAGATGCAGAATATACTTTTACAATATACATGCATTTATTTTATTTATTTATTTATTTTTTATTTTTTTATTGTTGAGTCATAAATGTAAAGTGGTTTGATTTAACCAACAGATGTATATATAGCATACAAATGGTTATGCAATATAAAATGTTTTTTTATTCCAGAATCTACTAAATTTGCTTACCGGGAGTAGACAGTGTAAATCAGGTGAATAATTATGTCACAATTCAAATTCAAATGTAAAGTATATAAATTAAGATAGTAGCAAAAAAATATTGTAATGCATGCTCGTATTAGATGTTTTATGGTAGTCTCATGAATATATGCATATATCAAATTATCAATATACCAATATGATAGTTCAGAGTTCGGTGTTTATAGAGTTTATAGGGCAAGAAGGTCACTTTCTCTGAAGATTTGTTTCTTCATTGAAGTGTTCGGATCGGTTGTTTTCACTGAGGCGATAACACGGCCATCTCTTGTCCATGCCGCGTTTACATTTTTGTGTTGGCTTCTCTTCATTAGGAGTTTGAGGGTTGTAAGTGTCAGATCTTCTTGAATAGAGATTCCACTCCCTTTCAATGTCTTTTTCGCTTTCATAAATTGCGCCTTCTGTTTGTACGAACATAGTTTGACGATGATGGGTTTTTAGCCTTGGTTGGGTCTTTCTGACCTACTCGATGGGATCGGTCGATGTGGTGCTTTTTCAACTTGAACCCAAGTTGATCCTTGGCAATGGCTATTGCTATTTGATCGGTATCTTCACCTATTTTCTCTTTCACACCAAAAATTCTAAAGGTGTTTCTTCTCGTATACTGCTCCAGAACATTTAATTGGTGCTCCACGTCTTCTCTTTTCTCGATTTCATTCTCTAGCTCCATTTCCAGAACAGATTTTTCCTTCTCTTTGCTCTCCAAAGAATTTTTAAGTTGAATTATGGCCGATTCATTTTCTTCTATGCGGCGTCGCGTGTTTTCACATTGCACGTTGATTACTTTAACCATAGCTTCTTTGCAGACTGACTCTAATGTCTCCATAAATTCTTTTGTTTTTCAGTAAGTTCGTCAGAACTGTTTGTAGTTGATAATCATTAGGTGAATGTTCAGATACATCAATTGAATCAGCGTCATCAACTATATCACATTCAGAGTCATTAGGATTGGTATTTTTCACCCTTTTCTTGCTTTTAGGGGTGCGTTTCACTTTGGCGCCATCTCCCTTGCCAGCCATTGACACCGAGACGAATGGTATAAAGCTTGCGTGGGTACAATATAGTGTATATATACGCACGCATATATGCGACGATTAAATGTATATACGGGAGTGAGAGAATTATAAACACAAAACAAAAAGAAAGTTCCCCCCATTTCAGATATCAATAATTTTTTAACCAGGAGGAAATTTAAAAATCTAATTATATGTCCATGTAGGGAATTTGATTAGCTACCATAGGAGCGTATTTTAGGAAAAATCATCACATCATGCTTCAGTGATTAATGGTTGAATGCAAAAATGTCATTTTTTGAAGTTCACAAGCCTTAAATCACAACTTTGATTCAATGATATCGGACCCAAAATCGGACCCAAAATCGGAAGCAAAAATTGCCCAAACTGCGATTACTACTTCTTTGCCATGATATAATCGATCAAATGTGAGGGAATTCCTGTT
Organism: Paracentrotus lividus; assembly: GCA_940671915.1. Taxonomy (NCBI): domain Eukaryota; kingdom Metazoa; phylum Echinodermata; class Echinoidea; order Camarodonta; family Echinidae; genus Paracentrotus; species Paracentrotus lividus. Next base: position 65,314 of record CALNVZ010001280.1, read on the forward strand.
TTGGAAGTGTATGCAACCAGTATCTATCCATTCACGGTTGAATGAACCCATCAATCAACCAAAAAATAGGCCATTTTAGAATTACGAAGAGTCATTGTAGTAATTTTATGCACTAGAAACCATCTCAATAACATTTTGGGGTTCTTATTTATATTCTTTGGGCACGTGTCAATGATCCTACGGCATTATTTTATGAATTCATGCTTCAGTGAGCACGTGAGACTGGAAGAGCCCTTTTCTAACGTATGGACTAAAATTCAAATTCTTACTTTGATTGAATCTAACAATTCTTGTTGGGGAGTACTTTTGATTTTATTTTCACAAAAATCCCGATGTTTCACGCCTCAGTGGGCACAAGATACAAGAAAATCGTGCAAATTAGAAGAAAGTTTCGGGCTTCGTCATGGTTCAGTGACTTTTCGAATACGTAATTTGAATCAAGATCATGTTAGTTGGAGATCAGTTGAAGCTGTGTACCATGTTTCGTGACATAACTCAACGTAGAATTAACAATAATCATCAATGAAATTGGCCAAATTTCACATTTGTCAGGTATTGATTTCCTACTCCATTGACTTTATGTACAGAGGTTTAACAAAAGTTTAACAAAAGTGAAATTTGGCATATTTTAATTGTCAGTTTTTGTCCATTTGACCGTGAATTATTTTATGAAACTTTGCACATAGCTTCAACTGGTCTCTAACTAGCATGATCGTTACTCAGATTACGTATTCGAAAAGTCACTGAACCATGACGAAGCCCGAAACTTTCTTCTTATTTTCGTGATTTTCTTGTATCTTGTGCCCACTGAGGCGTGAAACATCGGGATTTTTATGAAAATAAAATCAAAAGTGCTCCCCGAAAAGAATTGTTATATTCAATCAAAGTAAGAATTTGAATTTTAGTCTGTACGTGAGAAAAGGGCTTTTCCAGTCTCACGTGCTCACTGAAGCATGAATTTTTAAGTAAATGCCTTAGGATCATTGACACGTGCCCAAAGAATATAAATAAAACCCCAAAAATGTTATTAAGATGCTTTATAGTGCATGGAATTACTACAATGACTTTCTAAAATGGCCTATTTTTTGGTTGATTGATGGGTTCATTCAACCATGAATAGATGGATATTGGTAGCATACACTTCCAAAACAGGAATTCCCTCACATTTGATCGATTATACCATGGCAAAGAAGTAAAAATCGCAGTTTGGGCAATTTTTGCTGCATGCTCACTCAACCGTGAAATTTGAAGAAAATTTCGTTTCCGTATGTTGGGAAGCACGTTTTGTATACATTTTGACGTGTAAATTGTTTAAAATCTGAAAATGGGTCCGATATCATTGAATCAAAGTTGTGGTTTTAGGCTTGTGAACTTCAAAAAAGGACATTTTTGCATTCGACCATTAATCACTGAAGCATGACTTGATGATTTTCCTTAAATTCGCTCCTATGGTAGCTAATTAAATTCCCTACATGGACATATAGTTAGATTTTTAAAATTCCTCCTGGTTCAAAAATTATTGATGTCTGAAATAGGGGGAACAATCTTTTTGTTTTGTGTTCAGTTACGTTCGTAGCGTTCGGCAAAGCAGATTTGCTGTTTCTCCCTCCAGATTAGTCCAATCACATAAAATCCATGGTAATCACATCACACAACAGCTCAAAACAAAGGTATTCACAATCACATATAGTCAAGTCGTAGAATTAGAAGAGAATTAAATCAGTGTCTTCATGCAAAATCTTAACGAGAGTCCAGGCATGACTTATTGATTTCGTGACTTCGTGACTTGCGCATTGCAAAAAGGACATCACTATTAGTTGCATTATCTGTACGGTGAATATCATTTAATGAGCAAACTGTACAGACGCAGACGTAGACTCGATATACCCCATAAAGCTTAAGATTTTGATTATAATTGCGATCTCCTTCCTGTGACATGACTGTGTGAGTACTTTTGAGTTCCTTATGTTCGAGTTCACAGATAGCGTTATTTTTTCACATAGATTTATATAATAATAATAATTTAGATAATAACAATCATATTAAATTATGAAAATTTAATTTTAATTCTGATAATAGATATAGGCCCCATTTTTCTTTTAGATTACTTGTATCTGAAAGAAAAGAATATTGGATTAGAGGCACGATTTTGGGATTTCTGAAGTGGCTCTCAAGAAGGACAAGCGTAGGCAGAAAATGCAAATTAAAGCAAATTATTCCTGTCTTTTATATCATCATAATAAAATGTTTTTTGCTCGAATTATTGTGACAAAATACATGTTTTTTTTTTAATCGTCGTACTAGCTTTAAAGCTAGTCTGTCATGACCGACTAGCTTTCTGGACAGCTAGTCCGTTGTGACCGACTAGCATTAAAACTAGTCCGTCTTGACGGACTAACTTGACGGACTAGCTTGGCAAGCTAGTCCGTAATAACCGGGTGGTGTTGAAGGAAAGCTAGTCCATTGTGACCAACTAGCTTTAAAGCTAGTCAGTCTGGGCATCACTACGACTAGCTTTAAAGCTAGTCGGTCTACCCGTTTTGGTTTTCAGTGCAGGAGACACGTCTGAGGTAAAGTGTTATTATTGTTCTATAAGTTAAATTTTTGGCTAGATCTATTGTCTCGGGGAATATCATTTAATGAGCAAACTGTACAGACGCAGACGTAGACTCGATATACCCCATAAAGCTTAAGATTTTGATTATAATGGCGATCCCCTTCCTGTGACATGACTGTGTGAGTACTTTTTAGTTCCTTATGTTCGAGTTCACAGATAGCGTTATTTTTTCACATAGATTTATATAATAATAATAATTTAGATAATAACAATCATATTAAATTATGAAAATTTAATTTAATTCTGATAAAAGATATAGGCCCCATTTTTTCTTTTAGATTACTTGTATCTGAAAGAAAAGAATATTGGATTAGAGGCACGATTTTGGGATTTCTGAAGTGGCTCTCAAGAAGGACAAGCGTAGGCAGAAAATGCAAATTAAAGCAAATTATTCCTGTCTTTTATATCATCATAATAAAATGTTTTTTGCTCGAATTATTGTGACAAAATACATGTTTTTTTTTTAATCGTCGTACTAGCTTTAAAGCTAGTCTGTCATGACCGACTAGCTTTCTGGACAGCTAGTCCATTGTGACCGACTAGCATTAAAACTAGTCCGTCTTGACGGACTAACTTGACGGACTAGCTGGGCAAGCTAGTCCGTAGCTTTAAAGCTAGTCCGTAATAACCGGGTGGTGTTGAAGGAAAGCTAGTCCGTCGTGACTGACTAGCTTTAAACTAGTCGGTTTACCCGTTTAGGTTTTCAGTGAAGGCTGTTCAGAATTTTCCAAGTGTTCTTTAAGTCATGACAATTCGATTTGAGTTTTGCAGCAAAATAGTTTTGTTTAGAGACACGTATAATATGATTAAGTTTGTTTCTATAGTATGTGTATTTTTTCTTCGTGGTATGGGTTTTCAGTTTTAAATACTTCTTATATAAGCGTTCCAATGGATTTAAGAATGCCTTTTGTAATCCAGGGTTTTTTGGGTGCTCTGCTATTTCTATCTTTACTTGATGAGAAAAAAGGAGAAAGATCGATATAAAAGAGAAAGGGAAAGAGAAAGAGAAAGCCATTAATATATGATCAAGTATAAAATAATTCGAAAACTTGCGACACCAGGCGAGACTCACAATGGGCGCTGCTTGATTCCAACATCAATTGCCAGTGGAGGGTGGGGGTAATTGTCCGGGGGTAGTTGTCCGGGGGGTAATTGTCCGGTGGATAACCTGATACGATTAAATACAAATGATCAATACGCAGATATACAACAAACAATCTGAAAATCAATGTAACTTGAAATAGTAATCAAAATTACTCGATTAGGCATTATTTGTTGACACTAATCTGACGTATTGGCATCATAAATGGCACATTTCACGTTTGAGCCCCTTTTTGTTGACCTGAGCAAAACATAAATGAAAAGAAACGCGTCTGAATTGGAACTTTGCCAAATGAAAAGGTGTGAAATCGGAATGTTTTACTTTGTGTTCATTGTTAATGACAAGATGCTGGATTATTATTATTATTTCTTTTTCAAATATATTTTGGGGAAATTTAATTTTTTTATCGCGTAAAAATGAATAAATAAATTTTTGATCCGATTCAAATTTAGTTTCGACCCTTTCCATAGACTGTTGCAGGAGTAAAATCATATTCAATAATTTTTGCAGACTTAGTATACACGCATGCATCCTTTCACAAAAAAAGATATACCCCCTATGTGTATAGGGATGCCGTTAAAAATTACATTCATTTGGAATGGAAGCTGCATTAAAATTACCCCCTCCCCCCCCCTATCTAGTCTAGCCAGCAAAAATAACCCCTTTTCACAGGTTTTTGGACCATTTTCGGGACCCTATTGTAGAACTTGTCATTAAAGAATTGAAATCTACCCCTAAATAAGAATACCCTAAATTTAGGTCAGGGAAAAAATGCTAAAAGACCCCTATTTCAATGATTTCTCGGAATTTTTTCCCAACCTGAGCCCCTAAAATGTATACCCCTTCTCCGGAGAAATCTGGAACTAGCATAATGTGTATGGTTGACCGCCTGAGGGGGGGGGGGGGGAGAGGCGCAACTCTTGGCCTTGGCGACCTTGGACCACCCCCTCCCCTCACCCTTCCCGGTGTGCATTTTAGAATAAAGTGCTTGCGAATATAACAGGCCTTCTTCCATTCATTTAAGATACTCTTTTTTGGCAATATATACATGTATATAATTAATTTCATTATTAATCTAATCGCACACATATTTAGAGGGGAAAAAAAACAAGCGGCAAAAAGAAAAGGATTTAACATGTAAAAAAAAAAATATATGTTATAAATACTTTCTTTCTCTGCCATCAGGCATTTTGTCATTTTATGAACTGAGATTACTGCTCTTTGCCATGGGAACAACTGCATTAAAGAAGATTAAATTCATACTACGCGAGCTGGGAATACAGCTGCCTCTGGAAGACGGCCTTATATGTCCACAAACGGTTTACGATGCTCTCTGTCAGTGGAAAGAGAAAAACAATAAGAGGAATAAAGCTAGGATCTTGAGGGATGCACTTAAAAGAGCAGGCTGCAAAAAAGCCTGGGTGATATTTTCAGGTTTGTTTAGTGCTTGCTGATACTCTTTATTATATCAATGATTTTCGAAAAATAGATATTTAATTAATTTTTGTTATAATCTAAATGGTTATTGTCTTTATTTTTTTTATTCACTGTTTGAGTATCACTTATGTAGGCCTATGTGAGGTTTTTCCCCCTATCTGTTTATTTATACACACCCTGTATTAAACCAAATCAAATTTCCAGTCATATGATGTAAACTTGAATGAACTTTGTTATGACTGTTTTAAATAAGATGGCACCACAAACTACCGGAATTTTTAAGGCTGATTAGGAAAATATCACAATAATATCTGCTTGTAAAGTTTGAGACACCCTAGATGAACAGACTTGAAAGTATTTGATTTGGTGGGACGCATGAATTATTGTATAAATTTTTTTTCCCCTTCCAAACATCCCTTTCATATCACAAATCTTTTATGTGAACATGTAGAACATAGAAAAGACACTACTACCCACGTGTCACAAAGTACGTTGCAGAAGATCCTGTGCGACATTGACAGCACCGACAAGATTTTACAATTCCTGCGTGAACTAATCCCAAATGAGACCGCAGATCTGGACGTAAAACCAGGGAAAGAAGCTGTTGGTGAAAAGGCCACGGGAATACTGACAGAATGGAAGAAAGGACCATTTGATGACAACCCTCTTGTGTTGCTAAGCCGCGCATTGGAAAATGCTGACTGCTCTCCAGTGGACAGGTCATTCTATTATGGTTAGTACCCCACTATATCGTATAGTTAGTACCCAAACTTATAGCCAAGTAATATTGAACTTTGAAGATGTGCAACATTGTGATAACATAATTGACTTTTCAAAATGATTGCTCATGACAATCACGACAATACAAGAACATTTAAAGCTCACTTTAATACATTTATATGCAGATATATGTTTTATATGCTCATTAGGGATACATCAGATGTGGGTAGATGGCGCTTTGAAATTTAATTACTTTGTCACATGGAATGAAATTTATAGCACGATCTTTATAATTACTAATTACGTTTATTTGAGCAAATTGTATACACACGCTCACAGAAAAAAGTGAGTCATGGTGATTCACTTTGATGAGTCAACGGTTTGTCCGTATAGCGAAACACTTTAAGGACAAAGTGAGTCATCGTGACTCACTTTGTCCTTAAACTTAAAGGAAACCAATACCCAAGGAAATAATCACTTTCATAGGAAAGAGCATAATGAGAGGAGCAATTTAAAAAAAGTTTCATCAAAATCGGTTATAAGATAAGAGAGTTATGGAAGTTTGAAATGTCTCGTTTTACCTTCTATGGGGATTCCTTAAATTGGCAACATTGGCTTCAGAATAGCCAATTTTATGGACAACTCTCCATTGGTTTTGTACACAAATTTTCAGATTTTCCCGATTTTCTTTCAAAATATGCCTTACCTCCTTCTGAGCTCAACATATGTTGTGTGAAATATATTTTTCCATGACATATTTCGAGCTCAGAAGTAAATAAGACATATTTTGAAAGAAAATGGGGAAAATCTGAAAATTTGTGTGAAACAAATGGAGAGTTGTCCATAAAATCGGCCATTTTGAAGCCGATGTTGCCAGTTTGAGGATCCCCATAGAAGGTAAAACGAGACTTTTCAAATTAATTTCCATAACTTTCTTATTTTATAACCGATTTTGATGAAACTTTTTTTTTTTAATTGCTCCTCTGATTGTGGTCTGTCTTATAGAAATGATTATTTCCTTGGGTATTGGTCCACTTTAAAGTGTTTCGCTATACGGACTAACTGTTAACTCCCTTTAAGTGAGTCTTGAAGACTCAATTATGATCCATGCTTAAAGTGATTTACGGGTTTGTCCGTATACGACACACTTGATTGATCATGTGAGTCACCAATCGTCATGACTGTGGCACTCAAAATGAGTCATGTGACCTGCACAAGAACATTTCAGTATTCTAAAAGCTGAAAATCAGTATCGTGAGGAAATCGTAATTTCAAAGAAATATCACAGGACAGAACATAAAACTGAAACTTTGGAAAGCAGTATTTTACATGAAACTATCAATATTCTTCTCATTTTCAGTACTAAATACTGAAAATCAGTACTACTTGGCAGCTCTGTCAATGGATATAAATGTGTCAGTTACATATTATGTTACAAGTCTATTTTTCTAGCATGTACCTACTTATAACCTATAACAACATTTCGACATATCTATTTGTTTTAATTCGAAAAGACAAATCGCAATATTTTAAGCGAAATATCGGGAATGTATAAAACATGTATTTATTTTCTCTCAACAAGAAACATCAATGAATCAACAATGTATTACCAAAACATCAAAATGACTGTCATGCAGCAGTGACATAAGCATACAGATAATGAATGTAAATTTTAATTGGAAACCCTCTGGTCTTTTTTAGCAAACACATAAACATGGCTGTTTCAAAAGGTCATACTAATTATAAATTAACAATGGAGTAGCTCTTTTTTATGTTGCCATTTTTTTTAATGTTCACCCTAGCAATTACCAATTACTCAATAAAACGTAGCAATTTTACAGAAACAATCAAAATACAGGAACAGTGTCACATGGGTACTCTAAAATAATTACTCGCACTCATGCCATTCACCTTGAATATTATTTACAGTTTATTTCGATCCACTTTCAGTATTTACATGAACTCTCAATTCATAATCAGCAAATTAACCTTTTGAGGAGAACAACTCTTTATCCTCAATACACAAACACAATTCGTCTTTCTTCAAATAAATACTTTCTTCAATTGTATTCTATTTTCAAAGTCTTAATGGTTTCCTCACAATTCATTAAACAAATATTATATAAAAATCAAGTTCCCTGGAAACCAAGAGTCTATCAATTTCACTTCTACTTTGCAATAAACATAACCCCTAAGGAAAAATATCCTGGACTGGTTTAAATCCCAATTCTCAAACTACTATAAAATCTAAGAATCTAATCTAAAGTTAAGACTTCAAATTATCCCAACAACTTTAACCTTCCTCTAAACACCACCAACAACAATGAATAAGATCCTGCACTGACCTAAATTCAGTGTACTAAAGGGGAGACTTCACACTATCCCAACACCTTTAAACTTCCATGTCACAAAGACCACATGAATAAGATCCTGCAATTGACCTAAATTCATTAATACTAAAGGGGAGATTTCACACTATCCCAACACATTTAAACTTCCATGTCACAAAGACCAACTATACTAAAGGGGAGATTTCACAGCATCCCAACACCTCTAAACACCCATGTCACAAAGACCATATGAATAAGATCCTGCACTTGACCTAAATTCATTAACACTAAAGGGGAGATTTCACACTATCCCCGACACCTTTAAACTTTCACATCACAAAGACCAACTATGAATAAGATCCTGTATTGATCTACATTCATAAAAACATACTTATCCTAAAGGGGGGACTTCACACTATCCATACACCTTTAAACCTCTACGTCACAAAGACCAACTATGAATAAGATCCTGTATTGATCTACATTCATAAAAACATACTTATCCTAAAGGGGGACTTCACACTAGCCCTACACCTTTAAACCTCTACGTCACAAAGACCAACTATGAATAAGATCCTGTATTGATCTACATTCGTAAATACCAAACACCTATCTATCCTTCTATCTTCATAAACAAAATACTCTCAATAATGTCTTCAAAATAAACACATCTCCACACCCGTCTGCAAAGTATTATTTACAAAGTTATTATTTACAAAAGTGAGGGTCCTGATCTGATCCAATAATATAATGCACATATAATTGAATGCATAAGTCTCTTTTAGTCTAGAGCCATTTTTAAAAAAGAGGCATCTATAAGCTTTTAGAAGCATTTTTAGGTAAAAGTTGGGAACCAGTCTATTTCACGTAATTCTTCGCTGTATCCCCATTTTTCCGTTAGGACCTTACACCGTCCTGTGCCACCGGTGCCTGAGCATGTCCTAAGGTGGTTCAAGCATGACCAGGTGTGCTATGGCTCATCAGAACCTGATGAGAGACATTCTTTTGGACATTTGTATGGCATTTATTTGAGGTGGCTGGTCCACAGAGATGGTCTTTAGTGTCATTAGTGTACATGTTGAAGAGCAGAGGGGCAAGGACTCTCCCTCGTGTGAGGCCATTTTTCTGCTTGCCTTCAAAGTCTACATAAAACCGTCTATATGATAGCTGATCCTTTTTGAATCTCGTCAGTTTATAATCAAAAGGAAAGAGTTCATTCATTATGATTTGTTTAATAACGCAGAAATGTGAATTATTCAATTCAATATCAACAATAACATAGTAGTTACTTGGGTATTATTCGAATAATTTCAGGCACGGATCAGGAGGGTCGACAGGCCTGCCCCTCTCCCCCAGCAAAAAATAAATAAAATAAAATAAAATAAAATAAAAGATAAAAAATAATAATAATTGACCCACGAAACAGACTAAACGCTACCCCTGTGGCCAAAACAAATTTTGCTCCTTGCCCACGCATATGGGTCATTGCACTCGATGATTTGGTTTGCCATGGACTTTTTCTACATTCCGGACAAACTCATAGCAACTTCCTGAATTCCTACTTTCAGGACTTCAAGATAAGGTTTGCCATCGAGGTCAATTTGACGGCTCTTTTGTTTGTGCAAATTGGTGGTGAAAACGTGAGAAATCGGCTTGGGAACCGGTCTTATCAGACTCAGCACACTTGAATTATGTGAAATAGACCAGTTCCCAACTTTTACCTAAAGGTTGAAGAACTCTTGAGCTAATTTGATCAAGTTTTAGCCCCATTAGGTCGCAAACATGCATAAATTTGCATAATTAATAAATTCATAAACATAAAATTGATTATTTATTAAATTGCAATGCTAAGTTTAGCAAGTTTACATAATAATCAATGTTACTGCAAAATACTCCGGCCGTTACGAGGGTAAAAAGTGGACACAACCAGGGAGGAATACAGACATAAGCTCAAAAATGTTCAAATTGGTGGCCATTTTGTTTTTGCAAATTAGGTGTTGAAAACGTGAGAAATCGGTTTGGGAACCGGTCTTATCAGATTCAGCACACTTGAATTATTTGAAATAGACTGGTTCCCAACTTTTACCTAAAAATGCTTCTAAAAGTCATATTTTGCCTAAATGGCTCTAGTCTATTTTACTGACTCATCACTATTAAAAGCGTCTCTTCTACCTTCTAAAAGATGCATGTCTTCTAGTCTCAAAAGCGTCTTTATAATATCGTTGTTATAAAACACGGTCGACATTAGGAACGAAATCTAACTCTGTCTCTCGTAAACAAGTTCGTTGAGAGTTAAATTAAAAATCTATACGTCACCAATCTCCTATTTCAAACTGACGACTGAGGCCAAAGTACGGAGACGACTCGACAACTTCTGTCTAATGAAAAGTCCTTGAATTCAGCCCCAACCTCGGTGCCATCGATGACTGCTTTTAATCACTGCTTAAATATATATCTGTGCGCATTCAGGATGAGAAAAACCATAGAAGAAATTAAACTGAAGTAGTATAAATTGTCTTCTTCTTGCAGAAAATGATGAGTACAAAATAAATCTAAAATGGCTCTTATTTTGCCAACTCAGGAAAAAGGCGACTGTACTCAACAAAGTTTAAAATCTGACTGCCCACAGTGTGGGCAATTTACCCTCCAAAACTTCTATATTCCAAACCACACCTTAAAATTAATTACCCATGAAAAATATTCCTATCAGCTGGTAAAAAGAAAAGGTTCACCACACTTAAATACCAAAATCAATCAACATGTACATGGAATCATTCAAAGGGAAAATCAAGGCAATCATCAATGGCACATACTTTCTATTCACAATTAAATAAAAGAAACACTCTCTCTCTCTCTTTCTCTGCATGAGCACTCTCTGTCACCTACCAACTCAACCTGGCTAGGGGATACAAAATAGAAGAAAGTTTGGGAAGAAAATAAATAAATAAATAAAAATGCATTTTCAATGTGACAATTGTACTCCCCCTTTTGTGGAAATGCATTTACAGATTTACTTTATTTATTTACAAGCGGCTTAGAAAATCTGCTCCTATATTATCGGTGCCACGAATGGCTTCTATACGAAATCGATATGGTTGTTATGCCAAAATCCATCGCAACAATTTCCCATATACGGGATTTGAACTGTTCATGTATGCTAATGGATGATGGTCAGTTTCTAGTACGAATGGTCTATCATATAGATATGGTTCATACTTCTTAACTCCCCAAACTACAGCTAGACACTCGCGTTCTATGGTTGAGTAGTTTTGCTCTCTGTCAAGTAACTTCCTACTTGCATAAGCCACTGGAAAAGTGTCATCTTGGTGTGTCTAAAGTAAAACTGCTCCTAGTCTAATGTTAGATGCATCTGCCCTGAGAATAAAATCTTGAGACAAATCAGGTAGATGAAGAATGGGTGGATTGATCAGCTTCTCTTTGAGTGAGTTGAAAGCTTGCTCCTGACTCATCTCCCATCTTATTTGGTTTGGTTGAGCATTCTTGGTTCTGTCAGTTAGAGGTGCGGTAACGGCAGAATAATTCGGTATGAATTTCCGATAGTAATTCGTCGTGCCCAGAAACGATCTGAGTTCTCGTTTCGTTTTAGGTCTGCTTATTTCTTGGATGGTCTTGAGTTTCTCAGGGCGGGGACTCTTATGTCCATTCTCGATCACATGGCCTAGAAATTCAATGCTCGTCTGTCCAACGAAGCATTTGCTAGGTCTGGCCGTCAACTTGGCGGCGCGTAGTCTCCGTAATAACTCGGTGAGAGTACCCACCTGTTGTTCCCACGTGGTTGAGTATATCAAGATGTCGTCGATGTAGTTTACTGCTCCTTCTAGTCCATTTAAGAGTCTTCTCATTATCCGAATGAAGGAGGCAGGTGCGTTAACTAAGCCGGAAGGCATGACTGTGAATTGAAAAGACCATCAGGGGTGAGAAAGGCGGTTAGTGGTTTAGATTCTGAGGACATGGGCACTTGCCAATATCCCTTACTGAGGTCAACTTTAGTGAAGTATTTCGCATGAGCAACTTTAGTGAACATTTCATCCTGATCTGGTATTGGTTCTGCGTCGAAGACAGTTACCCTGTTGAGTTTTCTGTAATCTACACAAAAACGGTTACTACCGTCAGGTTTTTTGACAAGTACGATTGGGGAGGCAATGGGGCTCTCTGATGGCTCGATAACTCCCATGGACAGCATTGTCTTCACTTCATCTCTGACCGTGTCTCATAGGGAGTAAGGAATAGGACGCGGTTTACTTTTGAGATGTTTATGCTCACTCTCTTTGAGCACGATACCGTGTTCACCAAGCGATGTTTAACCCGGTAGATCTGACAATACGTCTTGGTATTCGTTCATAAGGTCGTTGACCTGTCGTCTCTGTGGGGTAGAAAGATCTGGATTAATTGTGACGTCAGCCAGTGATTCCTTTCACTATGAAAATCTAACGTACCTGGTTCCGGTATTGTTTGAGCGTGATAAAATGGTTAAAGAGAGGTGACTTGGGGATGAATTAAGGGTTACAGCCCATTGAGAGCAATTCTGTTGCTAAGGGAGGGCCAGTGGGATTACTGCACAAAATTCATTCTATTTTAACATCCAATTCATCCATTTTGGATAATAAAGCTGTCACATCGTAAAACCATCAACTTCATAGCACATTCTTGTGGAGGATGAAAATAGGTTTAAAAAATAGTGAATCGAGCTTTGGCAGATTTTATTACCATAATGTCCTTCGTGAGTGCAGCTGCAAATACTTTTGGTTCTGATGGGGCATTTCACATAACACTGAAAAGAAACTACTCTTCAACTATTTCGTTGTAATTTCTCTTTTCTCTCTCTCTCTCTCTCTCTCTCTCTCTCTCCTTCCTTCATTTTTCTTCTTTCTCCTCTAATTTATTTATGTATTTCTTTGTCTTTCCTTCTTTCCTTTGATTTCTTTGTTTTCCCTCTCTTTCCTTGTGTATTTCTTTTTTTCATTCTTTCCTTATGTATTTCTTTGTTTTTCCCCTTTCCTTAAGTATTTCATATTTTCCTTTATTTCTTTGTTTCCTTTCTTTTCTTATGTATTTCTTTGTTTTCTTTCTATTTCCTTAAAGTATTTCATTGTCCTCTCTTCCTTATGTATTTCATTGTTTTCCTCTATTTCGATCTTCATGTATTTCTTTGTTTATCCCCTCATTCCTTATGTATTTCATTGTTTTTCCTCTTTCCTTATGTATTTCATTGTTTTCCTCTATTTCTTTTGTATTCATTGTTTTCTCTCTTTCCTTATGTATTTTATTGTTTTTCCTCTCTTTCCTTATGTATTTCATTGTTTTTCCTCTATTTCTTTTTGTTTCTTTGGTTTTTCTTTCTTATGTATTTCTTTGTTTTCTTCTATTTCCTTAAGTATTAATTGTTTTTCCTCCCTTCCTTATGTATTTCATTGTTTTTCCTTTCTTTTCTTATGTATTTCTTTGTTTATCCCTCATTCCTTATTATTTCATTTTTCCTCTCTTTCCTTAGTATTTCATTGTTTTCCTCTATTTCTTTTTGTATTTCTTTGTTCTCCTCTCTTTCCTTATGTATTCTTTGTTTCCTCTCCTTCCTTATGTTTTCATTGTTTTTCCTCTTTTTCTTCATGTATTTCTTTGTTTTTCCCCTCATTCCTTATGTTATCATTATTATTCCTCTCCTTCCTTATGTTTTCATTGTTTCCTCTATTTTCTTTTTGTATTTCTTTGTATTTCGCTTCCTTTGTTTTCATTGTTTTTCTCTCTTTCCTTATGTATTTTATTGTTTTCCTCTATTTCTTCTGTAATTCTTGTTTTTTTTCCTTTTTAAATGTATTTCTTTGTTTCTTCTTCTTTATGTATTCATTGTTTTCTGTATTCTTTCATGTATTTCCTCGTTTTTTCCCTCTATTTCTTTATGTATATTAATTGTTTTCCTCTCTTTTTTATGTATTTCTTTGTTTTCTTCTCTTCCTTATGTGTTTCCATGTGTTTCCTCCTTCTTCTTCTTTCGTAACAAGATTTCCGATGAATCAAAATGTGAAGTACCCTGCATGAAACTGAGAAGAAGGAAAAGCCTTCGAGGACCAAATCGGGATGCACTGTAATAAAATGTTGAGTCCATCCCAAAATCACACTATTTTCACCCTCATGTGCCCATCTTTTGAATAGTTTACGACCTGACAGGTAATTGCCTCATAAAAATGGAAATAGGGATGAATTTGGGATGAATACCTTCCCCTAGTAACGAGTCTCCTATACTTCCAAATTCATCCCTTTTTAAACCACTTTCCAGGTACGCAGATTTTCATAATGTTTGCCTGTAAGGGAAATGATTGTAAGAGAGATGTATTTGTTAGTGCTTGTGTTTCGACGTCGTCGGTGTCATCTTCCTCACATTCGATCACGGCAGTGCAAACTAGCATCTAACAGAGAAGAAAGAATGTCATTTCTGTTATGATACTTTTTGAGGAGACTGATATGAAACACCTTGGCCCGAATTCACAAACGTGGTTTAGTTAGTCCATGGTCTAAATCAGGTGGTTTGTGAATACCAAAATTTAGACCATGGTCTAAATCCGTGGTTTAAACAATTGATTTAGACCATGGACTAACTAAACCACGTTTGTGAATTCGGGCCATTGAGTTTACCATTGAGATCTATTCGGTAGTCTGTGGGGCTGATTTTGGTGATAACCTCAAAGGGGCCCTTCCACTGTAGTAGTAACTTGTTCCTATCTGTGGTTAGAAGAAGGAGAACTTTATCTCCAACTTCAAATGATCTCTGTCTTGCTTTCTGATTGTAGTACTTCGCATACCTCTCTGAAGACTTCTGTAGTTGTGCGTGGGGGTTCCGACAGGATTCATCAATTCTGTTACGGAGGTCCACTATGTAGTGGTAGGTCGACTTCGTTTCACTTGTCTCTGCTTCACCAGTCCACAGTTCTTTAAGGATGTCAAGGGGTCCGCGAACCTTCCTTCCATAAAGAAGCTCGAACGGGGAGAAGCCCATGCTCTCTTGAGGGTATTCTCTAACAGCGAAGAGTAATGGAGTGATGAATCTGTCCCAGTCCTTTGGGTTTTCTGCACACATACGTTTAAGCATCTGCTTAAGGGTGCCGTTAAAACGTTCGACGAGACCGTTGGCTGCTGGATGGTATGGAGATGTCGTGAAGTGATGAATAGAAAGTAGCTTGCTTACTTCTTTCATCAGGTCTGAGATGAATTGAGCTCCTTGGTCTGTAAGCATTTTTTGGGGAATCCCAACTCGGGTGAAGATGCTGACAAGGGCCTCGGCAACTCGTTCTGTTTCGATGCTTGGTAACGGAATGGCTTTGGGATACCTGGTGGCGTAATCAATAACGGTAAGTATATAACTATTCTTATTATCAGTCATAGGATGAATTGGCCCAACTATATCTACAGCAATACGCTCGAAAGGTATTTCGATAAGTGGCACTTTCCCAAGCGGGACTTTAGGGACTCGACCTTTAGATATGGTCCGTTAACATACGTCACATGATCTCCAATATCTGGTTATATCAGAATTTATGTCAGGCCAGAAGAAGTTGGTAAGTATTTTCTCTTGGGTTTTCTTTGCACCTTGGTGTCCACCTAGTAGGTTTTCATGGGCTGTTTGCGTGACTTGTTTGCGGTACTGTTTTGGTACAACAACCTGAGTGATAGCTGCGTCAGGATCCATATCCGGAGAACGAAAGGACCTGAACAGCATTCCATCTTTGTAGAAGAAGGAAGAAACATTATTGTTACGACTTACTTCATCCGTCCGGACTTCAGCAAGTTCTCGTAATCGATGCAATGTCTGGTCACTCTGCTGTGCATCCTTGAGAGTTGTCGGCGTGGCGATGTCTTCCATCTGACGTGGAATCTTGATTGGACGAAACGGCTTACTGTCACGCTGAGTTTGCGCTCTAGTCTGTACTGCACAAACAGGTGTCTGAGTTGATGTCCAATCTGGGTCTGGGTTGTCTGGTTGTCTTACTCCAGGAATGTTTCCTAGTATTAAATCATAGAGAGGGGAGAGAGGGGTTTTCATACAAAGAGCACGAACTTGACCTAAATAGAAAGGAGTATCTACATTTATGATAGCAACAGGGAGAGTTCTTACAGTGCCATCAATCAGTAAACAAGTATGTTCTTCACCTGTCATTTGACTTTGTTTTACAAGATCCTGTTTAATGACTGCTCCACTGCATCCACTATCTCTGAGAACAGAAATTTGTTTGTTATCGATTCTTCCTTTAGTAACAGGCATTTGTTTAACAACATGTTTGTTTGTACATGCTGCACTCAAAAGTGGCAAACTATGACCACAACTGAATTTGACATGATCTGTATTTGGTTTCAAGTTATTTGGATTTGGTGGCATTTGTAACATCATACATGAGGCTTCAAAAGTTACTTGTGTATTAGTACAATATGGACACTTACATGGGTTATGAGAGCTGGACTCTGCTTGATCAAACTGCGATGACGTAGGGCTGAAAAACTCAGGTGATGTATCTGTATCCCGATCCTGTTCCTGTGGAGTAAACATACCTGCTGACTTCATAGGAGAGAAAGGACAATGGTTAGCAAAATGACCTGGTTTGTGACAAAGGTATCAAGTTTTAGTGATATTTGTTTGTTTAGCATTAGGACATTGCCGAGATATATGACCTGGTTGCTGGCAAGTGAAACATGTTGCCGTGGAGGGTTTCGACGGAACTTGGGAGGTATTAAATTTACCTTCGGGTCTTGTGTTGGTTCTCTGACTATTCGGTCCTGACTGGGTGTTCCTTGGCGGGATTTGAGTTTTGAAGAAGCCTCCTCTTGCATCAAGGTACTGTTCAGCTAGTCGTACGGTGTCTGTGGTAGTCTTCATTTGTCGTTCTCTCAGAAATATGTTTAAGTCACGATGGCAACCATTCACGAAGTGTTCTCGGAGTAGAAGATCTTTCAAGTCTTCGAAGCTATGTTTGATGTCAGCAAGGTCGATCCATCTGCTCAAGTAATTCTCCAGTCTGTTGGCATATTGAGATGCTGTCTCTCCAGCTGCTGGTTTACCTGAATAGAACTTGGATCGAAATCCATCTGCGGTAATTCTTTGCTTCTTTAACTTAGGCGATCTGGCCTTTGAACTATCAAACTGAGGTACACCTTGTTTGTGTTTTTCTCGTTCAATTTCTAACTGCGGTTCCGCAGTTTCTCTCTCTTGCTTCTTTGTTTCTAACTCTTGTTTCTTTAATTCTAAAAGTTCTGCTCTCTCATCTCTTTGCTTTCTCTGTTCACCTGAAACAAAATCTTTAAGGGCCTCTCCACTCAACCCAAACTCCTTACCAGCTTCAATTAAACTAGTGAAATCCATTTTCAATTAACTAACCTACAATTTTAGAATGAAATGGCTTTTCAACAAGATGCGGTCAGATACGAAATTACTCCAAAGTAAATCACAATAATGTCTCAGTCTTACAAAGTGAAAAATATCCTACCTCAGTTTATATCAATAATCTTTTTTTACATCAACAATTGCTACCCATGTTACTGCGAGAGGTCCCGGGTTTGACTCCCGAACAAGCCCCTAGAAAATGTCACATGGATACTCTAAAATAATTACTCGCACTCATGCCATTCACCTTGAATATTATTTACAGTTTATTTCGATCAGCTTTCAATATTTACATGCAACTATCAATTTATAATCAGCAAATTAACCTTTTGAGGAGAACAACTCTTTATCCTCAATACACAAACACAATTCGTCTTTCTTCAAATAAATACTTTCTTCAATTGTATTCTATTTTCAAAGTCTTAATGGTTTCCTCACAATTCAGTAAACAAATATTATATAAAAATCAAGTTCCCTGGAAACCAAGAGTCTATCAATTTCACTTCTACTTCCCGATAAACAAAACCCTAAGGAAAAATATCCTGGACTGGTTTAAATCCAAATTCTCAAACTACTATAAAATCTAAGAATCTAATCTAAAGTTAAGATTTCAAATTATCTCAACAACTTTAACCTTCCTCTACACACCACCAACAACAATGAATAAGATCCTTTTCTGACCTAAATTCAATGTACTAAAGGGGAGACTTCACACTATCCCAACACCTTTAAACTTCCATGTCACAAAGACCACATGAATAAGATCCTGCAATTGACCTAAATTCATAAACACTAAAGGGGAGATTTCACACTATCCATACTAAACCTCTACGTCACAAAGACCAACTATGAATAAGATCCTGCATTGATCTACATTAATAAAACATACTTATCCTAAAGGGGGGACTTCACACTAGCCCTACACCTTTAAACCTCTACGTCACAAAGACCAACTATGAATAAGATCCTGTTTTGATCTACATTCATAAATACCAAACACCTATCTATCCTTCTATCTTCATAAACCAAAATACTCTCAATAATGTCTTCAAAATAAACACATCTCCACACCCGTCTCCAAAGTATTATTTACAAAGATATTATTTACAAAAGTGAGGATCCTGATCTGATCTAATAATATAATGCACATATAATTGAATGCATAAGTCTCTTTTGCTGACTCATCACTAAAGCGTCTTTTCTACCATCTAAAAGATGCATGTCTTCTATACTCAAAAGCGTCTTTATAATATCGTTATAAAACACGGTCGACATTAGGAACGAAATCTATCTCTGTCTCTCGTAAACAAGTTCGTTGAGAGTTAAATTAAAAATCTAAACGTCACCAATCTCCTATTTCAAACTGACGACTGAGGCCAAAGTACGGAGACGACTCGACAACTTCTGTCTAATGAAAAGTCCTTGAATTCAGCCCCAACCTCGGTGCCGTCGATGACTGCTTTTAATCACTGCTTAAATATATATCTGTGCTCATTCAGGATGAGAAAAACCATAGAAGAACTGAACCTGAAGTAGTATAAATTGTCATCTTCTTGCAAAAAATGATGAGTACAAAATAAATCTAAAATTGCTCTTATTTTGCCAACTCAGGAAAAAGGCGACTGTACTCAACAAAGTTTAAAATCTGACTGCCCACAGTGTGGGCAATTTACCCTCCAAAACTCCTATATTCCAAACCACACCTTAAAATTAATTACCCATGAAAAATGTTCCTATCAGCTAGTAAAAAGAAAAGGTTCACCACACTTACATACCAAAATCAATCAACCTGTACATGGAATCATTCAAAGGGAAAATCAAGGCAATCATCAATGGCACGTACTTTCTATTCACAATTTAATTAAAAAAAAACACTCTCTCCCTTTCTCTGCATGAGCTCTCTCTGTCACCTAGCAAATCAACCTGGCTAGGAAATACAAAATAGAAGAAACTTAAGGAAGAAAATAAATAAATAAATAAAAATGCATTTTCAATATGACAAACAGTCTACTCCCGTTATAACAAGGAAACAAGCAATTTTTTTTTCTTAATAAAAAATATGCCGCTATACTAAACATAGACAAAATAAAGTGTGCATATGATTGAAATATCGTTGCATCCATGTTCGTTGTATGAAGTGTAGATTGTATCAATTTATGGCAAATGCTTATCTTGAACTATAGCCTTTTTCCATTTTGAAGTATCACACATGATTTATCATGTATATCAAATAACTTCAAGAATATACGAGTTAACATATCAAGCAAAGTAATTACTTTTCAATAGGATTTTTTTTTCAGCAGTATAATTTCTAGCTAGGGTTAGCGCTAATCGAAAAAAAAAAAAAAAAAAAAAAAAAAAACATCACGGAATTCCTTTGTTTTTCCCTCATTACTGTCTGATATCATATGCTATCTAATAACCTGGATAAGGACACGTGGAGTTAAAAATTGCAGTACTTCCAGTTCTTGTAAATAAACATTAATGTAACTTTGAAATATTTAAGTTAAATAAAAAAAAAACGTACTCTGAAAAGAAAGTCAAGGATTTGAATATATCAAAATAGCAAGAGATAAGGTGAGAATTTCATTCAGAGCAAATTTGGAATATTATCATGTTTTATCTGAAAAGGGAATACTTTTTTGCTGATTTACATTAATTTTTTTTTTTTACTTTCCTCAATATTTTTTTTTTTTTTTTTTTTTTTGCCCTTCCACAGGGTTCTCTTTATTTGATAAAAAATAGAACAAATATAAGCAATATACATCAACAATATTAATCAATGAGAATGAACCAATACAAGAAAATCAAACAATGTCTAAATATGTCAGTATACAATATATATATAATAGCTTAAGTTGTTATAGTCACAATATATTTAAATGAAATAAAACCACTAGAAATATTTACAATCAACTGTCATGGTGCAGGCGTACTGCATTCCAATGGCAAAGCGCAAAAAGAAGACAGATGCTGTTACCCATTTTGTATAACAAATGACAATTATTGTGCCAGCATTCTGCGCTAAAGCCACTGAAAAATCAGTCACCCATAACAATGTGCCGGGCGTCACAAAAGACATTAACTAACAGTATAAATTTCTATTTAGGTCAACTGGTTAAATTGCATAAACAAACAGTTTAAATCATCCATCTTATTGGTGTCTAAACAGTTTTCTTAGTAAAAACCATTTCTTTGAAAATTTCCTTTCTTTGAGATTTGTTTGATATATATACTTTTCCATTTCATAATAATGTCTTACGGCTGCTATAATTTGTTCAAATAAAGGCAATTTATTTTGTGATTTAGCAACATAAATTTCTCGTCTTACAACTGTCAAAATACAATTTAGTGCATTGTTGTTAATTCTGCAAAATCCAAATAGTTTATTTAGATTCGAAAGTGTAATTTTTTCTCCTGTCCTATCTAGTATCCAATGCTCTAGCTTAGACCAAATAACGTTAGAATAATGGCAAGAGCAATAGACATGTAAAATATTTCCTTCATTGTTATTACAAAAGGTACATGTTGTGTCAGTTACCATACCAAATCTATACAATGCATCTTTCATATATAATATTCTGTTAAGTACTTTTATTTGGAACCATCTCATATCTGTATCTAAAGTAGATTGAAAAGGAATTAGGCAATACGAGCCTCATCGGTCATCTTCAATATCTATATTATCTTGCCATTTTGTTAAACTTTTACATTTTTTAACTTTGTGTTTTAAAAAAGTTTGATAAATATGTGAACATCCAGTTTCTGTTTTCAGTATAAGGAGCAATGGCTCTGTAATTAAAGGTTCAATTGCTTTTGGAATCAAATCGTGCGTCTTCTTTTCAAAACCTGAACGAATAGAATTACATAAACTAAAATACAGAAGGAAATTGATTTGTATATCAAATTTACGATGAATTTCAAAATAAGAAAGAAAAGATCCGTCTTCTTTTAAGATATCATTCACGAAACGTATTCCTTTTAAATCCCATGTTTTCAAAAAGATTATTTTATCATTTATTTTTATCAGAGGGTTGTTCCAGAGAGGTTGACACGCAATATCACGGGTAAAGAGCTGAACTAATTCAGACCAAGCTAATAGGACTTCTTTCCAAAATGAGTTTGGTGTCAAGTCTGCCAATGTTTTAAAATAAACCGATCCCATATGAAAAAGGCACGTTTTTGGCAAGAATGAACGTAACAAATGGAACGTGTAATTTTCTCCCAAAGCGTTACTTTTTAAAAATCTTCTGATCCATGATATCTTAAGAGATTTGGCAAGAGTGAAAATGTCAAGCATTTTTACTCCTCCTTCATTATATATTTGACACATTTGTTCTCTACTTATCTTATCAGGTTTGTTACCCCATACACTGAAAACCTAAACGGGTAGACCGACTAGCTTTAAAGCTAGTCGTAGTGATGCCTCAGACAGATACACTGCTGACCTGAGCTTTTTAAAGACTAGTGATATCACGACGGACTAGTTTCCTCCTTCAACACAATCGCGGTTATTTAACGGACTACTTTAAGCGTCAGTTCGTTCTCTACGGACTAGCTGAAAGCTAGTCCGTCAAGTTAGTCGTCACGACGGACTAGTTTTAAAATGCTAGTTCGGTCATGACAGAGCATAGTTTTAGAAAAGGCTAGTCCGTTTTGGACAGACTAAGTTTGATGGACTAAGGCATAAAAGCTAGTCGTAGTGATGCTCAGACTGAACCGAAGCTTTTGAGGCAGGACTAGGCTTTAAACGGCTAGTCCGTGAAGTGTGTGTCAAAACTAGTCCAGTCGCGCTTGTCTGTGCGATGTTCTACTTCTGTACTTGCCGACTAGCCATTACAGAATAGCTTAATATGGCTTTCATCAGCTTGTCAGAAGACGTCAAATCTGAAAATATGAGAAAATCATTTTAGAAGATACGATTAATTTTTTTTTCACAAAATTCAAAGAATTCAAGCAAAATCATTTTACTATTATGATGATATCAGTAATACCGAGGAATTATACAGGAGGCACAATTAGTTAACATTATGGCAATTATATAATAATGTGATGTTTGAGATTTAATTTGAAATCAAATGTGAAATAGTTACAACTGAAGCGCCGGCCAAAGCAAAAAGTTAGACTTGCAATCCATAACGCTATAATATGCAGTTTTGTTTAATTTATACTTTATAATTAATGGCTTGCTTCCAGTGCGAGCGATTTGATGTACGACTGGGGGGGGCATAAATAGCATTAACATTTAAATTTCAACATAACTTTTGCCTCTTTTATTGCTTCATAGCTGATCATTAAAAAATATCACCGGGCACGATCCTCCCAAGAAAAAAAAATCGAGGGTGAAACGGTCCCCGACTGTCCCCGGGCTTCGCCCGCCAATGGCTTGCATCATCATTGTCTTTGTTTGTTGTAGCCTGCCTTTTTTTTGCATTTCTCACGCAAATCTTTTTTGAGAGAGCCACCTCAGAAGTTGCCGCATCGCGCCTCTATTATCCAATATTCTGTTCTTTTCGTACTAAAAGAATATAGTGGCCAGATATAATTCTTAGAATTAGTAATTTAATTTCATTTTATTAAATGTTGCTATTATGGCGTTGTGCAGTAGGAGCAACACAGCAAATTTATATAATATTGTTTGGCAGACAGAATTTTGTTTCGCGTTGGTGATTATAGTATTAAATGCCATGTGAAAAATAACGAATTTTATGAACTTGAAAAATAAGGAATTCAGAAAGAGTACTCACACGATATCACATGAAGAGATCGCCATTATCATCAAAATCTTCAGTTTTACGGGGTATCATTCGGATCTGCTCCTTACACTGTTGCTCATTAACGACGGCGTTGAGGAGTAATACAACCTTACATCGATTGAAAGCTAAGTAGGCGTATTAACTTAAATACCCTAAAATTAATTAAATTTTCATAACAGTATTCATAAAATAAGATGATCGGAACCTCAGCCAGGCCATCCCTCCCAAGTACTTCGTAAAAGTACGCCCTATTAATAATGGCGGCTGATGACGTTCAAAGAAGTTAAGGAAGCTACTGCCCAGTGCAATGATGGTTTCGTGCTTGGAGAAAACACGTTTGTATGCCTATGTAGAGCAACAGATAGACCCCTATTGTGTGCTAGAAATTGCTTATTGTTCTGACATGCATACAAACGTGTTTTTAAAGGCGAAACCCTATCATGCCTGGCAGCAGCATTCCTTAAACTCTTTGACTCATCAGCCGCATTATATATAGGGGTACTTTTAGCGAGTACTTGGGCAGGGATGGCCTGGTTGAGGTTTCGATTCACCCTTTGTAAATGAAATACTTTTCCTAAATGGAAGATAAAAAAGATGCTTAAATGGGAATTGTTGTATTAGGAAGAAATATTAGCTTTCGTTTTATATGTAATTTTGGTTTTCATTTCTCGGTCCGGTCTGGGACTTTAAATAGAATTCACATACAGATAATACAAATAATAGATGATGTCCTTTTCCCAATGCGCATGTTATTCACTCGATGCTATTCACCTTGTATTCACTGCTGTTGCTTAGCCGGGCATTCACCCGTAATCTATAAGAATAGACCAGATTCTTGGGTTCTATAGTAACGAGGTATTCAATTAGCCTGCATTAAAGAATTGAGAACAATAGTTTGAACCTACTCGTGAATTGCATTCTTGTCGTGATTGATGTTATGTATCGTAAGATTGTCAGGTCAAAACAACCTTTGTTTGAGAATAATGTATTCACTTGATTATGTTCGGAAACATGCCTCTCTAAATTCACAATGGAGATAATAATTGACATTGCATCTGTGTGTATTTCAAAAGCTAGTCAGTCATTTCAATTGTAAGCGACATGTCAGCTATGTGTATCAAATCCTAGTCGGTCATTCTAATGGGTAAACTGAGGCTACCTATCTAATTTTATAGAGCTCGTCCGTCGCATCGACGGACTAACATCAAGTGTGACGGACCAGCTTTAAAGCTCGTCCGTCAATTTGAGAGATTTGGATTCAGTTGTAAGCTAGTCCGTCTCGACGGACTAACATGACACACTAGCTTTAAAACTAGTTGTCTTGACTGACTAGCTTTAAAGCTAGTCCGTCCACTAACGGACGAGGTTTGTTTTTCAGTGTATAAATGAATAAAATGAGCGATTTAATTCTTTCATAATTTGTAAGCTTGGTTCTGGAAGAGATAACAAGAGATAATTCAATTTTGGTACCAATAACGTTTTAACTACAATTATTCTCCCTAGAACTGTTAAATTTCTCTTTGACCATGAACTAATCTGTCGTTTGATATCTTTAATTTTTTCACAATAATTATAATCGATCATTTTTGACAAATCAACTGAAAAATCTATTCCAAGGTATCTAGAGTAACCTTCAGATACCCAATTTAGATGGTGTTCTGACAAAAACTGTTTTTTACAGGCTCTGTTTTTTCCGATCCATATAATTTGAGTTTTAGAAATATTTATTTTAAGATTGGACATTCTTTCAAAATCATCTAAAATTTTGAGAGAGTTTCGCAAATCTTTTCCGGAACCGTCGAGTGTTAACAGAGTGTCGTCTGCATATTGTAATAATTTTATTCCCTTCCCATTTAAGTGCAAGCCAGTGATATTATTTGAATGTCTGGTTAAAATTCCTAATATTTCGCTAACAAGTAAAAAAATGTATGGCGACACTGGGTCTCCTTGGCGACACCCTCGTCCTATAACAAATCTCTCTGTACAATATCCATTCACTAAAACACTAGAATATGCATTTTCGTAAAACAAATGAATCCATTTTTTCAGAGATGGTCCGAATTGAAAGAAATCAAGAACATTAAAGAGAAACTTGTGTGACACAGAATCAAAAGCTTTTTCAAGGTCGATAACCATCAACATACCAGGAATATCATTCAGCTCTGTGTACAGTAGTATATCATAAAGTAAACGAATATTCTCCCCGATAAAACGTCCCTTTAAGCATGTTAAGAATCCTTTTTGATTCTCATGTATTAAATTTGGTAAAACCTGTTTAATTCTATTTGCTATACATCCAGATGTTATTTTGTATATAACATTTAAAAGTGAAATAGGGCGCCAATTGTTTAACAAAATCCTGGGTTTATTTCCTTTAGGGATCAAGATAATTATTTCGATTTTTTAGAATCTGACATTTTTCCTGTTAGGTAAGCGTAGTTCAAAGATCTAACAATAAATAATTTAAGACGTTGCCAAAAGAAGGGATAGAATTCAACGAGTAAAACGCGTCTTGACAGGAGCAACGGGTGATCGATTTCTTTGGCGAATTGGGGGGGGGGATGATCGTCGATATTCCTCTTTTCCTCTATGTGACACATACGATGTTATAATGACCGCAGTGTCCATTGTTGGGGATGGGGTAATGCTTGATACGCAACATGCATTGTAAATATGAAAAATGTAATGTAAAATGCGAGCGCGAAGCGCGAGCTGAAAAAAATTATCAAATAATAATGACAAGAAATGGGGCAAATTTGTAGCATAATGCGAGCGCGAAACGAGGAAAGGGGCTTTAACTCGGTTTGTTAAAGGGAAACCATGATGATTGTAATGGCTACAGATATAACACAATGCAATACATTGTCAGTAATCTACTAGTACATATTTTTAAATTCATTATGCGATGATGATCTCAATGATAGTGACATGAACTGGTACATATATTGTAGAATAATGCGAACGCGAAAAGGGGAAGGGTCTTTATCTGCTTTATTAAAGGGGGCATCATGATGTAATGTCTATAGATATTCACACTTGCACATAATAATGAGTACTAGTACATCGTCGAATTCATAGGCTGTAATGCGAGCGCGAAGCGCGAGCTTAAAAATTTTTGAACTGAAACATGGTATTTGATAGCGTTACATGACTATAAGCGCGAAATTGACGGAGAGGATAACTGGCTTTTACTAGTATTAGAAGCGGAACACATGACGTAATGCCAAAAAAAACGCAAATCTATACAAATAATGACGAATTCCAGTTAGGGCAATATTGTGCGAGCGCGAAGCGCGAGCTGAAAAATTTTCTCAATAATAGTGACCTGATGAAACAAGATACGTGTAGCAACATGGGAGCACGTAACGGGGAG
The DNA here is from genome assembly GCA_940671915.1 of Paracentrotus lividus. NCBI lineage: Eukaryota > Metazoa > Echinodermata > Echinoidea > Camarodonta > Echinidae > Paracentrotus > Paracentrotus lividus. Next base: position 92,037 of record CALNVZ010001280.1, read on the forward strand.
AGAGTTGGTGTTTTAAACTTACCATCGTGGCGTTAATACATGCATAAAAGAAGACCAAACTCAAGTGCAGTTTGCACTATCTTATATTATGCGAGCGCGAAGCGCGAGCTGAAAATTTTCAGGCAAATTTTAACAGTTATCTGATATTTGAGAGCAAAGTAGCGACTAATTTTAAAAGAGAGCATTAGCCCCCGGAGAATAGTAAAAGTGTACTATATAATCAATGGTCCGAGTCCAAAAAAAGTTACCTTGTCGATGAAGAGCCAAGCTAAGTGTTACAGACTCTTCAATATTCATTATTTAATTTATCAAAACCATCGTGGATTTTTGAGGGAGAATACATATGCCTTCAGTTTTACTTATGGAGGTACCTGTCCCCCATGCAACCTCAGGGATCGGTGCCCCTGATTATCATTGACTTGAATTTTTTCCAATTGTGACCCAGGTCGAAATTCCCATAGGCTCCATTAGCCTGTTGGACCATCAGAAACCATTAGGGCTGTTGGTCTCTAATGGTTTCTAATGGTTTATGAAATATGGGACCCACAGAACCATTAGAAATTTCTAATGGACCAATATAGACATTTTCTGTTGGTCCATTAGAATTTTTTCTATTGGTCCAATAGATATTTTCTAATGGACTAATAAGAAATTAATTTATGAAAATAGTGTAATAAAATCTTTTGGATTGTTTCGGCTAACAACTCACAGAAACATGTTGACATTATCAATGAGTCCTACCCTATCTTATCCTATCCTAACCTGCTATCCTATATTACGGCCCTATTACTACTGGCAAATTGTCGACCCCTGCTATATAAAGTACTACAGGCAAAATGTTTGAAGAAAGACAGTTACTTAATATCAAATTACACTTTTGTTAATGAAATATGAAGAATTGTCATTATCAATCAATTTGAAATTGTGTTAAACATAAAACACTAATAAACTAAAATATTTTTTATTATATTAATAAGCCACGTGCCAGCTACATGGCTAAAAATTGCATATTTCTATTTATTTTCCACCTTTTTTCCAAATCTCAGAATACTGCTTATGAATATTCATGACCAACAGAAACCATTAGAAACCAATAAAAACCAACAGAAACCAATAGAAACCAGTCAGAAATAACATCTGAACAGAAAATTACAGAAACCAGTAGAAACCAACAACAAACCGATATAAGCCAACACAAACTGATAAGCCAAAGGGGAGGGTCCACGAGGCCGCCAGGGGCAGAGTCCCACGAGGCTGAGCGCCCACGAGGCCGAGTATTTTCCCATGAGACCGATTTTTCTCATATTACGTATTTTGCAATATACTGCTCGGCCTCGTGGACCCTCGGGCCTCGCGGGCCCTCGGCCTCGAGGACGCTCAGCCTTGTGGGAAGACCCCAAGCCAACAGAAGCAAGCTAATAAAAATCAATAGAAACTAATAAATTATTGAAACTAACAAAAGCTGATAGAAACTAATAGAAACCATTAGACACCACTGGGAATTGAGAAAAATAGAAAACCCCAATAGAAATTGCATATGGGACAGGCTGAAACTAATAGGCCTAGAGACCAATAGAGTCTGATGGTCTGTGTTGGTTTATGGGTCCAACAACCTGGAACCAGTAGAGACCAATAGAGACCATCAGACTCTATTGGTTTATGGGTCCAATACAAGGGGCCAGAAAACCAATTTGTATTGGACCAATAGAGGTTGATGGCCAGACACCAACAGAATCTCTTGCTATCTATTGGAGCCTATTGGTCCTCTGTGGGTCCAATAGGATTCTGATATTCCCATTGTATTGGTCTCTATTGGAATACAATTGACATTCTGATGGTCCATTAGAATCCATCAGACACCATTAGAAACCAATAGAAATTTTCTGTTGGTTTTCTAATGGAGCCTATGGGAATTTCGACCTGGGGAATAGTGAAGCAACTGCGCTTCCATTATCTACACGGTGTATTATGTATTACATGATTACTGAAGTATATAGGCACACACGATGAAGATTAACGAAAGAGTGAGAAAATTTTGGATTTTTGAATGTCAGAAATATGTATTTTAGACTGCAAAATTATATAATAATGTCATAAAAGTGTTTTATATGATAACGAATTTATAATGGGTAGATTTGTATACATATAATATGATATTTTCTATTTTCTTCATATCAAATTATTGGGGGGGATGATTGTACACACCATCCCCCCCCACCGAAATTATTGGGGGGATGCATCCCCCCCATCCCCCCCACAATCGACACCCATGACCAGGAGATTTGTTATTTTTCATAGTTTTCAGTACTGAAAAAACCTCATCTGTGCTCAATGGACCTTCCAATATTTCAGACATATTGGGTGTTAACTTAGGAACGTCAATATTTTGTAATAATGTATTTACATCGACATTTTCAGTTGGTTTTACATGGTACAATTTTGAATAAAAATTAAAGATTTCTTTAATAATACTGTCTTGTCGATTGATAACTTGTCCATTTTCTGTAGACAATTGTCGTATTTCCTTATTTACTCTGTTTTGTTTTTCTAAATTTAAAAAGTATTTTGACGGTTTTTCTCCTAATTCCATCCATTTTATTTTTTATCTCATAACAATACCATCATTCACAATTTGGCTGAGATTTTCAAGTTCTATTTTTTTATTATTTATTTCATCTAAAACAGTTGTCTTGTCATTTGATATTACTAATTTATTTTCTAGTTCCTCTAATTTTTTTTCTATTTCTTTTTCTCGATTAACATTTCGTTTTTTGTTGAAAGAGCCATATGATATTGATTCTCCGCGTATTAACATCATTAATGTTTCGAAAAATATATAACTGATCATTTATGGAAAGTTCACAATCTCCAACTACACTATCGTTTTCATCAAATTTAAAATCTCCCTTAGCATAGAATATGATTGTTTCTCTTTAATTTTAACGATTTTTGAAACATAGCATTCATCTTTTAACAAAGAGTTATTGAATTTCCATATTCCAGGACCACGTTTAATCTGATTTAAATGTAAACTAAGGCTTACTAATGAATGGTCTGTTCGATAACCGGAAATAATGTCAGATTTATGAACAAGTGAAAGTAATTCTGATGACACCAAAAAGAAATCGAGTCTACCTTGTTTGAAAGGATTCGGCTGACGCCATGTATAATACTTTTTCATGGGATATTTAATTCTCCAAGGGTCACATAAGTCTAGATCATTTTTCATATCATTTACCTGCTGTCTTGCTCTGGGATTATTTATATGTAAATAATTATGGTATGGTATGGTATGGTTTTATTTTCCGTATAAAAATCAAACATGATACATGATACAAAGTAATAATATGACATAATATAGAGACGGAGGGAACACTCTATTCAGAACCATTAATACAATGGCTCTGTTCTTCCTCTGTTCTTCCTCTGTTCTTCCTATAACCGGAAATAATGTCTGTTCTTCCTATGAGTATCAAGGTTCTGATCTTGGACCAAATTCCAATCACCACAGATGACAATATGTGGATTTTCAAATTCAGTTATAATTTGTTGCAGATCAGCAAAAAATATTGGATTGTCTGCATTTGGACCATACACTGCCATATAGAGATACAAGTGTAATATCATAATCATATATTGTCAAATCTAAAAGTACAAAATTTTCACCAATATCTGTTTTATACCTCTTTATTTTGGCAGGGATAGTAGTATTTAAAAGAATGGCTACTCCCCTAGAGTTCAAAGTATGGTGAGAGAAAAAACATTCACCTCCCCATTGTCTACGTATTTCTTTTTCTGTTTCAGGAGTAAAATGGGTATCTTGAATACAACATACATCATATGGTTTCGATTTCATATATAACAAAACATCCTCTCTTTTCTTATCATTTCCTAAGCCATGACAATTCATTGAAATTAAAGTAATATCATCCTGCAATGAATAAGAATATCTTAACGAAAGAAGATGAGTTCCTGTGGAAGTTTTTTTCATTTTTAACATACATACAACTTTACAAAACAAACTAACATTTAACATAAAGGTGGGCTCGTTTTGCGAGCCCGAATAACGACACGCCCGATAAACCGCGGGCAGCAGCACCACTGCCAAACCAAAGAAAGATACTCCTGGATAAACCCGAAATCCCCTCAAACCCTACAAAATATAAGACACTATAGAAATTCATTTTTATATGAACAAGATGGATATGGCAAAATGAATAATATATATTTTAAAAAAAAGAAAAACTTTGGATTATAAACTACAATCTTTTCTTTACTCGGTTGACACATGTATAAATGCACACAAAAATAAATTGTCTTCAAAAAGGCAATTGATTGATGTCGATACATCATTGAAATAATGCAAATTAGGTGTGCCGTAGTGACTCAAATACCTTTGAAAAAAAACAAAACAAAACAAAACAAAGTTAACAAACATACAAAGAAAAGGGAATACCTTTAGACCATGCTTGCTGGCATTTATACTAGTGGCATGAATTAAAACATGTGGTAACATTGTATCATTTGCATTCCAAATACAAATCTTTACACATTTTTCTTTTCCAAATAATACAAAGTACATGGCTACATGTATATGAAGAGCTTGTTTCCAAAAGGGACTAAATCCATATTTGACCAAAGTTCACTTTTTAAACTAAATATATGCACCTAGTACAAGGGATTAAAATGCCCAACATCGCATTCCAAATTTTTTTTTGGAAAAAAATATTTTGATGTTTCAAATTTCTGTTTCATTCCAAAAGAGACTAAATCCGAAACAGTTTCATTCCAAAAGGGACTAAATCCAAAACAGTTTCATTCCAAAAGGGACTAAATCCAAAACAGTTTCATTCCAAAAGGGACTAAATCCAGTCTGTGGATTCTAAATATCTTAACTTTAACAATGTTCCCTTTGTATATATATTCTGATTTTTGCACACAGGCTGTAGATATTGATCTAAGATCTTGAAAGAAAATTTGAATAATTTTGATTAATTTTTAAGAATTTTATAAATATTCTTGGATTTAGTCCCTTTTGGAATGAAATGTCTTTTGGGATGGGGGAGTCAGTCCCCCAAAATTGATTTATGCCGCATGGCTCAACGAACCCAGCGCCTTTGCTCAACTTACCTGCGTGTTGGTGTTGAGCCACTTGACACTTTTTTTTTTTAATTGCCCGGGGCTCCAAATCGAAAGTGCTATTTTCGGGATATACCTTTTACAATTTGCCTAACATACTGCTCTTTCAATCTCAATCCTCAACAGCCTAAAAAACTTCACCCATGGGCACCAGGTGACCTTGAGTAAAAAGTGGCTTAACTAACCTCAGTCTCCCCTACAATTTGATAGCAAATTTTGACACAATTTGAATAAAATTATTTTTATATCAATGAAGCCTAACCTTTGACCTCCATTAGGTCAATTAAAAAAAAAATGCGACATATATTTTCTGATTAGTGTGATCAAGTAGAACATATCTATAGATGTTGCCAAACATTGACATGACTTGCAAACGAAACTAAATAGGATGCCCCACTATAGAGGAAAAGCTAATCATCACACAAATAAAGCAAAATCGCTCTTTCGAATACTAGGCTAAGATTTTAAAAAAAAGAAAGAAAGATTGATTTCTTTGCAAGATGACGGATGAGTAGACCTACCAAATCATTGATGTGCTATTTTTTATTTATTCTTTTATCATAAACTCTCTGATACCGATATTTCTACCAAAATGTATAAATATTAAGGATCCTATAATGTTATTGCCTTTCCAGAGAAAGTTTCAGACTTTGAACTAGAATCACTGGTCCATGTTAACGACATAGACAAGGTGATACAGATTCTACGTGCTTTGGGAGTGAAAGATTTTGACGAGCCAAAAACACAAGACCAATTGATTGATTTGTTCCGCAAATGGAAAGATGACCATCCTGAATGGGATCATTTGCTAGTATTCAAGGTACTCTTAGAGCACGCAGAACTTCAAAGAGCATGGGAAAACATGCAAGGTAATTTGTGACTTAGCTTTAATAATAAAATGATAATGATTGACAATTTTTGTACGCCTAACCTTGGATGAAAATATTAACAGTACAAGTTTGAGACGTTTATAATAAGCCTTTCATTTAAATGCATTTTATTTTTTCTTAATGCACATTTCGTTTGCCACTTGCAAATATGCGCAAACCTGTAAAGGATATAAATTTGCTGAGACTGTGTTATACATTATAAACTAGGGTAAAAATGGTAACATTTTAAAAATATATTCGTACAAGATCTTGTACCAAGAAAAATTTATTTGAAAGTAATTTGTGAAGTCTTAAAGCAGAAAAAGAATGTGTAGTATGGTTTTAAGAGATCATTATTTGTTGCACTAGAAACTATGCCTTTTCCTGCATGCGAGAGTCAAAAAAAAATTATATTAAACTATTTTGTAATTATATATATATATAATTAATTACAAAAGATCTAAAAACACAATAACATGACTTGTCCGCTTTATACACTGTTAAAACGCTGTGTAAAAATTAAACAACTTGTTAAAAACTTTACACAACCGCTGTTTTCTATAGGAACCATCAAATTCTTGTATAAAGTCATTACACAACACCTGTTGTTTAAGTTCAATTAACTGTTGTTTAAAAATCTTCCACAAATGTTGTTTAAAATAAGTTTAAACAACATACATTTTTAAAGAAAGTTGTTCTAAAAGTTAAAGGGGAAGTTCACCCTGGAATTTTATTGGTCTTAAAAAATGAAGAAAAACAAAAGAAAAATATGAGTGAAGGTTTGGAGAAAATCGACCAGATAATTATGAAGTTATGAATATTCAAAGTTTGATTCTGTGACGTCACATGCGAGCAGATCTCCTATGTGTTATGTAGTGTAAATTCCATAAAATGTCATTTTTTTCAAAAGAAATTAATTATGTCACCTGTGCGGTGGATATACATCAAACATATGTTCATATACATGACTATATCAAATTGACCCATTCTTTATCAAGAACCATGACAAAAAGACAAATTTATGGAATTTACATACACAACCAATGGGAGAGCTGCTCGCACGTGACGTCACAAATCAAAAAGTTTAAATATTCATAACTTCGCTATTTTTTTGTCGATTTTCTTCAAACTTTCACTAATATTTTTTAATTAATTTTCGTCATTTTTTAAGACCAATAAAATTCCAGGGTGAACTTCCCCTTTAACAAAAAAACTGCCGGTGCCAGGAATCGAACTCACGACCTTTGCCAGTATACTATACTTCAAATGATCCTGATGATTTGTGTTCACCGAGTTGGAATGCTCACGTAAACTTTGTGAAAACAAAAGAAACCACACAACTTGTTTAAAACTTTACACAACAGCTGTTTACTAAACACAACACAAAAAGAGAGTTCCCCCTTTTTCAGATATCAATAATTTTTTAACCAGGAGGAATTAAAAAAATCTGACTATATGTCAACGTAGGGAATTTCATTAACTACAATGGGAACGAATTTTAGGAAACATTATCAAGTCATGCTTCAGTGAACAATGGGTGAATGAAACAATGTCATTTTTTGAAGGTCACAAGGCTAAAATCGTCAGAATGTATGCAAAACGTGCTTCGCAATATACGGAAAAGAAATTTGCGTCAAATTTCACGGTTTAGTGAGCATGCTTCAAAAATTGTCCAAACTGCGATTTTTACTTCTTTGCCATGGTATAATCAATCAAATTTGATGGAATTCCTGTTGTGGAAATGTATGCAACAAATATCCATTCATTCACGGTTGAATGAACCCATCAAACAACCAAAAAATAGGCCATTTTAGATTTACTTAGAGTCATTGTAACAAGCTTATGCACTAGAAAGCATCACAATAACATATTTTGGGTTGTATTTATATTCTTTGGGCACGTGTCAATGATCCTATGGCATTTATTTACAAATTCATGCTTCAGTGAGCACGTGAGACTGGAAAAGCCCTTTTCTCACGTACGGACAAAAATTCAAATTCTTACTTTGATTGAATATAACAATTCTTTTCGGGGAGTACCTTTGATTTATTTTCATAAAAATCCCGATGTTTCACGCCTCAGTGGGCTCAAGATACAAGAAAATCATGAAAATGAGAAGAAAGTTTGGGGCTTCGTCATGGTTCAGTGACTTTTGAATACGTAATTTGAATAAAGATCATGTTAGTTAGAGACAAGTTGAAGCTATGTGCAAAGTTTCATAAAATAAATTACAGTCAAATGGACAAAAACTGACAATTAAAATGTGCCAAATTTCACTTTGGTTAAACTTTTGTTAAACCTCTGTACATAAAGTCAGTGGAGGAGGAAATCAATACAAATAACAAATGTGAAATTCGGCCAATTTCATTGATGATTATTGTTAATTCTACTGTGAGTTATGTCACGAAACTTGGCACACAGCTTCAACTGATCTCTAACTAAGATGATCTTGATTCAATTATGTATTTAAAAAGTCATTGAACCATGACGAAGCCCCAAACTTTCTTCTCATTTGCAAGATTTTCTTGTATCTTGTGCCCACTGACGCGTGAAACATCGGGATTTTTGTGAAAATAAAATCCAAAGTACTCCCCAAAAAGAATTGTTATATTCAATCAAAGTAAGAATGTGAATTTTAGTCCATACGTGAGAAAAGGGCTTTTCCAGTCTCATGTGCTCACTGAAGCATGAATTTGTAAATAAATGCTATAGGATCATTGACACGTGCCCAAAGAATATAAATACAACCCCAAAAAATGTTATTGAGATGCTTTCTAGTCCATAAATTTACTGCAATGCATTTTCGTAATTCTAAAACGGCCTATTTTTTGGTTGTTTGATGGGTTCATTCAACCATAAATGATTGTATATTGGTTGCATACTTCCAAAACAAGAATTCCCTCATACTTGATCAATTGTACCATGACAAAGAAGTAAAAATCGCAGTTTGGGCAATTTTTGCTGCATGCTCACTCATCCGAAAAATTTGACGCAAATTTCGTTTCTATATATTGGGAAGCACGTTTTGCATACATTCTGACGTGTAAAATGTTTAAAATCTGAAAATGGGTTCGTTATCATTTAATCCAGTCCGAGGGCACCGTAAGCTATAATGAGCTAAAAGTGCGAAATTTCTACAACTCCCTCAGTCCTCTATCTGCACTCTGAGGAGCTGTGCGGACCTGTGCGGGCTAAAACTGAGATTTTGCAACTCTTGTAGATTTTGATTTTGTGAACGGAATTTCCTGATTCTTACATATTTAGAAAGAAGTAATTCTAAACCTACCTATCATGTACATTTTATGGTATTTCATCACATCTGAATATTGTAAAAGTATTGGTGAAAGATATGGAATAAAAACATATGTTCAGTTCGGTATAAGTGACAAGAAAAGATATTTTTGCATGATTCCAAAAGAAAATTACATATTTGGAAAGAATGAAATCTTAGCTTCAAAACGTAAATTAAAGGAGGAGTCCGGGCTGAAATGAAAAAGTTTTGTAAAATTAAGTAAAATTCATCAAGCACAACACAGAAAATTTCATCAAAATCGGATGAAAAATAACAAAGTTATGCATTTTTTTAGGTCTTGATTTTTTTTGTGTAAAACAGTTCTTGGCAATTGTCTCATTGTCTCATTTGAATATTTGAATATTCAAATGAGCAAACTGATGATGTCACAGTCCCCCTACTTCTTGTGTATTTTATTATATGAAATCCTATTTATCTCATTTTTTCATATATTGTGTATACATAAAATCTGTCCCTCATACTGAAATAAATAAAAACACTTGTGACCTTGAACATTCCACAAGGATTAATCCGTGTTTTCATGTCCTTGGGGCAGAAAATCTTGATAATTGGTAGTTCATACAATAAAATACAAAGAAAGTAGGGGGACTGAGACATCATCAGTTTGCCAATTTGAAGAACTGTTTCCTAAAAAATTCAAAACCTAAGAAAATTCATAACTTTGCTATTTCTTATCCGATTTTGATGAAATTTTCAGTGTTGTGCTTTTTCGATTTTACTTTATTTTTCTTATAACGCAAACTCCAGCCCGGATGAGTCCTTTAAATTTTAATATCCTTTACTTTTTATACCAGTCAGGAGCTAGCAAAATATAGAGCAAGTCCAAAATACAGAAAAGGCGTCTTTCTGATTGGCTGCTTGAATCAAGGATTGATGCGAGCGGGGATTTTGAAACACGTGGGAGCCGTTACCTGACCGCACAGTGACCTTTGGTGCGTGGTGAGATTCGCATCAGCTAATCAGATCACACTGAAAATCAGACCAGCCAATCAGATCGCAGTTATTGAAGCAATTTTGTATTTACTGCACATTTAGCTAGCTCCTGACTGGTATAAATCTTGAAATACTATGTTTGGTGCATTTTTGGAAAGCTGAAGAGTTGCTGAAGATTATGAACCTATTTTCTCGTCGAATCATTGAAAATAAAGCGTATTTGTGGCTAGTTATTCAAAAAAAATTTCAAACGGATTTTAACGCTAAACATATCCCACAATTTCTACTATTTTGAAAGACATATTTTCTTTCTTATTAAGGAATATATATTTTGATAGTAAGCAAATAATCACCGTTGACCGAAATGATGGGAAGTCTATCACTTCACAGGGAAGCTGGATAAGTTATCTCCTCCGAAGATGTAAAGCTGAGGAGAGATAGCGTGTACATCCAGCTTGCCGTGGAAGTGATAGACTTCCAATCATTTGGATCAAGAGGTGATTATTTGCTTTAAATTCCACATCTGAAACATACGAGTTCGGGGAAAACCAATATTTTGGTTAAAAATTCAAGGTTTCCTTGATCCTTAAAAAATCCGCTCAAGTCATCGATGACTGCGCTTGTAATTGTAACATAAAAGCGTACAATAAAGTGCGCGCAATGCTTTTGACGCGTAGGCCTAGTTCAAATGGGCTGAAGTGATTGTGACGTAACAAAGGAATTTAGATAAATGAAGTGTTACGTCACAAAGGAATATGTCGCTGCATGTGATGGGAAAAAACGATATTACAAAAAACCCGAGTGACAAGGCACTTTTTTCATGTCAAATATTCATTTTTATGCAGCATTATAACCGCACAAAGACAGGGGTACAAGCTGCTAATTACGTATTCAAACACACAAACTCATGAATAGGACTTGCATAAATACGAGCGATTTCAAAAGCGGTGCGGGTGGACTGAATCAAAGTTGCCATTTTAGGCTTGCGAACTAAAAAAAAAAATTACATTTTTGCATTCAACCACTGCTCATTATAAAATGGCTCTGTGATTTTACGTATCGTGGTTGGTCAAAACGCGTCACGTGTGCATGTTGTATTTTCGATGCAAAGCACCAGCGTGCATTTTTCTACGCAAGAAAAAGTGATAACACACTGCATCCGGGTCTTTTTAACTTTCTTGGATGATGATCTTGATGTAGATCTTGAACTACTTACCAAAAATTCTAAAGGATAATCCCTTGGAATTTTTTTGGTAAGTAACTCAAGATCTACTAGAGCAATGTCGCAATTTTATAAAAGCGTTAACACACTCCCCTTATTGTGCGATTAAACGTAAATGCAGTGATCGCTCGATGCTTCGGATGGAGCTCGCTGCACACTCGCCTGCGGCTCGTTGCAGCGCGACCCCTATCCAAAGCTATCTCGCCGTGCACTGCATTCACCGCTAATGCAAGCTCGGCCGTGTGTTAATGCTATACTGAAGCATGACTTGATGATTTTTCTTAAAATTCGCTCCCATTGTGGCTAATAAAGTTCCCTACATGGAGATGTAATCAGATTTTTAAAATTCCTCCTGGTTCAAAAATTGACATCTGAAATAAGGGGAACTTTCTTTTTGTGTTGTGTTTATAAGAATCATCCGTCTCATGAATAAAGTCATTACACAACATTTGTTGTTTAAAGTTAAATCAACTGTTGTTTAAGAAGCGTTTTAACAGTGTTCCTGTTTATATAACGTTTGTATTTGCTATATTTATTTTTTTTTTACCGTAGGCGATATTTTTATTTTTGCTCTTGGAAACAAAATACAAAGAACAGGACACCTGATGGAAATTGCATGAAATGTTTAAAAAGTGATTTATTCTAATTCCACAATTGTGTTCTTTTCGTTTTCACATCTAGTACTTGCGACTTTAATGAAACCTGTTACTGAAAATGAAATAGAGGGGTTCGTCCACAAATTGACAAGTAGACACTGTAAGCGTTTGGCTGTGGCTATTTCAAAATCGTCGACTTATGACCAGGAAAGAATATGTGGAACTTCCGCTGAAAACATGAACATGTTGTTTGACACAAAGACGATGATCAACGACTGGGTCGAAGCTGCGGAATGTTGTAACTACGAGAAGCGGCGCAAACTGGATGATACGCTAATAGAAATTGGTCGACACGACATGCAAGGTATATACTTGTCAGGTTACTTTGTCTGTTACAAACAACGGTTGGTCCAATTCTCAGATTGTCTAATACCACACGGGCTTAACCCATTATGGTCTATTAACAGTTTGGTCTAAATTAAACTTGGTCTAACACATACTTGGTCTTATTCTCACTTGGTTAAATGACCACTTGGTCCAACTGCCAATTTGTCTAATAGCCAAATTGCCTTATTAAATTTTCGTCTAATTCCCAAATGAATTATTGGTCTATTACCAGTCTTTTACAGGAAGTTGTGTTAGACAGGTTGGACAATAAACCAAATGGGAATGAGATGAAATGGTAAATAGGCGAAGTGGCAATTCAAACAAAAGGTAATCAGACAAACTGGTTGTAGACGAAATGGAATAAGTCCCCATATAGGGTGAGGCCAAATGGCCATTAGTCAAAGTGGATTTAGACCAATTGGCAATTTACCTTTGACTATAGAAACAGATATTCGGCACAATACAGTGGGTCCCACAAAAAATGCTAATGGCACTTTAGATGGGTATAATATTAAAATTACAAAATTATATTGTTTATATCTTTACACCCGTAAACTACAAGTCGCTTTCTACAACTGGATGAAATTTTATGTGAAATGGTCAAAGAATCACAAAGATATGAGCATTTTGTCATTTCACATCAGGAAACCTCTCCATCCAAGTTTGTATTGAGTAGTACCGGATGTGTCGAATAAAAAAAAAACAAGTTTGATCATCAATTCTTTGAAAAAAAAATTCAGTAGTAATCATGAAACTTATACCACTGTAAAGTGCAACTCCTTACCATTTTAATGATACCTCTCTTAGCTCACCCATATCGCGTATCACTGAACCCCAATGTTTTAAATAATGTCTTGCAAAATTGTGAGTGGTTCACTTTCACGCTCATTGATGATCAAAGTCGGGTTTCCATTAAGGCACCTAATTTGAATAATGCATCTCAAGACAAGAGCATGAAAGTGAGCACTCACAATTTTGCAAGACTTTTTCAGAACAATGGGGTTCAGCGATGCGTGATAATGGTGAGCTGATGAGAGAGGTATCATTAAAATGGTAATGAGTTGTACTTTACAGTGATTTAAATTTCATAATCACTTCTGAAATACTTTTCAAATCATTAATGATCAAACTTGGGTTTTCTTTTATTTAACACAACCGGTACTACTCAATATAAACTTGGATGGAGAGGTTTCCTGATGTGTAATGACAAAATGCTTATATCTTTGTGATTCTTGGACCATATCACATAAAATTTAATCCAGTTGTAGGAAACGAATTGTAATTTACGGGTGTAAAGATTTAAACAATATAATTATGTAATTTGAATATTATACCCATCTCAAGTGCCATTAGCATTTTTTTGTGGGACACACTGTATGTTATCGCTAATACCATGAATACGGCGGTCACAACGGGGCATGTGCATGCAACTTGATTACAAGTCATCCATTTACGTCTATGATGATCAACTCAATCAGATACTTTTAACCAGTATTCTTAAGATAGAATTTGTACTCTACTGAAATGATTTCTTGCAATGAAATTATTTTTATTGGATTGGATTTTTCTTCTGCATTGATGACAAATATAAAACATAATGGCATATTCAATTTACTGACACTAAAATCATGAAAATAGTTTTTTTTTTTTTTTTTTTTATAAGAATCGATTATTTTCAAGAAATATGAGATGATAATTTGTCAACAGTAGCGTACACAGGTTCTTGAATGTGGGGGTATGATTCGTGATCCAGAGACTTATATTGCCAATAATAAAAGATGTTCAAATTACAGTATCGGGTAACTGAAAAATACTAATAAAAAAAACCCCCTTAACCATGTTAACACACACAAGTTAATGTAAGTGAGACGTGTTTTTCGTATTCATACACACAAAAAATGAGAACTTGCATATATGAGTGATCACACTCAAATATCCATGTATTTTTGACAATATAGTGACACACATCCATAGAGTGCTTTCACCAATAAAGCTCTTTCAAAAACGCACCTAATCGAGTATTTTAAATTTGACAATATAGTGACCAACCAAATGAGTTTATTTAATTAACTCATTTCATTGAGTAACATAACAATTGTTTGAGTACATTGCACAAACTAATCTAGTGAGTAACCGCTTACATACTCAGAGAGTTAGTAGTAAAGCTCATCAACTTGCGCTGTGATGAGTTTGTGCATACCTTTACTTACTGACTCTCTGAGTATGTAAAGCGTTACTCACTAGGTGAGTCCTATTCCTTTTTGTTGTTTGTTTGCCTGCTTTTTAATAATGATATTATTGGAAGTACGATATATATCAAATCCATGGGCACTCAATTCCTCTAAACCAACACACCTGCATTACTCACTTAGTGCATCAATTCACACAAACCATACACATTGCATTGACCAATGCTCAAATTAACTCAAACTGTGAACAATGACTGAGCAAAAATGGGAAATCCATCATGTTAATTCTAGTAGTTATGTTATCAGACGATGTATATCATTCGACATTCCAGAATATGCAATTATAAAAACAGGCAAACAACAGACAAAAGCGGAAAAGGACTACCCTAAGACAAAAAAGAAGCGCCCAGTGCTTCTCCGCTCTCGTATCTCGCTACACAGAGTGTAGAAACAAACTCTATAGCTGGTCCGCTAAAATATGTACGGAGCACTTAAGGGGTTACTTCACTGGTTGCACCCAGGCGAATTTACAAAGTTGTTATATTAATGATATAAGAGATCTACCCAAACTTCTTTGTGCCTTGCTTGTTAACAAGTCATAAAGGGGTTATCTCGTTGTAATCAGAATGCAATGTTTCTTTAGCGCATGCTTTGTAAGCCACCTCAAAGGGTTTATCTCAGTGTATAAGAATGCATATATTCTTTTGTGCTGCTTATTTACGGCAAGGCTCAATAGGGTTAATCTAACTGTATCAACATGGCATGTTTTCTTTGCACTGCCTTGTTAGGGCAAGCACAAAAGGGGTGTAGCTGAATGATCAATGGCATGTTTTCTTTGTAGGCCTACTGCCTTTAGGCAAGTACAGGTGGGTTATATTGTATGGTCTATGTTTCTTTGTACTGCCTTTCTTTATGCAATCACAAAGCGCAGGGCCGTGGAGCGTTCTTTGAAAGTAGGATGAGCTGAGCCGAAGGATGAGGGGGGTTACTGAACGAAACGTGTACGGAGTTACTCATCTAGTGAATTACAGGCTATATATATATCTTCTAGCAATTCTCACTTTATCTCATTGCTTAGTGTTTTCACCCGATCATTGCCACCCAAGCCGCTACCAATGAAGAGAAGGAAACTCACTGCACCAATATTTTACTTAATTTGAACATGTAAAGACTAAGGGATACTCAAGGAAAAAAAGTTATATATACTCAATAATTTTTTTTCTTGAGTATCCCTTAAGTAACTTTACATGTTCTGAAGAGCGGGTGGTTACTTTAACAGAAACACAGATTCTGAAGTAAAAATACTGATATACGAATAAAAGCACTCACCTGCAAGAGTAGCAAACGGGTTTTACTCATGGAAACTAGTTCTTGTTTTTTGTGTGTACATACAAAGAAGGGGCAAAATACGCCTCTCTTTTTTTTTTTGGTGGGGGCTTGCGCCGAATTTCCTCAGCAAAATATACAATTCCAGGCGAGCGGGAAGCGCGAGCGGAAAATTTTTGAGGTTAAAGGGGGGGGGTTATAGGCAATTGGTACTACACTTCTATTTGGCCTATTTCCAAAGAAATTGAGAGAAATAACCCTACGAAACCATATATGGATAGAAAAGTTATTTATCAAGGAATCTTGCGAACACAAACAAAAATCACCAAAAATGGCTAATTATCATAAATTATGCGAATTTACGCAATTTTTTACCCTTAACAAGATCTACTGAATATCTTACACCTTAGTAAGTCCATTTTTGGTACAGATGTTTTCTAAACATATCTCCAGGGAATGAATGGATTGGAATTCCAATTTTTTTTTTGGTTTTTTGTTATGGTTTTATTGTCTTTTAGCTAATTATGTATTCATGACAATTTTACAACAAAACTAAAACTGGATTTAAAATTCCAATCAATTCATTCTCTGGATACACATTCATTAAAGAAGTAGGCAAAGTTTGAATAGCATCTGACTTTCCATTTTAGAGTTATCTTGTTTTGCGCCGAGACAAATTATCAAAAAATTGATTCTGAGAAAAACAAAGGAAAACATAAGCTTGTAGTTTTCACTGTATCCAAGACATGAATGTTTGATAAATTAAGATGTAATATCAAATTGTTGAAATGAATGAGTGAGATAAACACCTACAGTGTCCCCAAAAATTATTTGTACACTTTGAAAAAATGAAATTCAACAAATCGATGTTGGTTTGAAATTTCAGTTACTATTTAAATCAGACGGTAGGTATTGTTCTCCATCACCTGAACCCTAAATCTCAGAATGTTCCGTCAGTCTCGGAGGTTCTAGGCCGCCATTTGCAATTTTCATGCCAAAAATTATTTGTACACTTCAGAAGAATGGGTTTTTGAAGGAGTGGTTTACAATTTTGGGACTTCTTTTGACTTCCAAGGCAGTCATCAACCTCCTTGGCATACTGTTGACCAATTTTAGCACTTCATTTCAACGCCAAATACCATTCCAGGTTCGCTGGAGCGTGTCCTGGAGTGCTGGGGTTTGGTGGTGGAGTCTGAGAGGGCGCTGTCTCTTCAGATCACCTCTCATGTGCCAAATGGGAATTAAATCTGGGATCTGAAGGTGCCTTTTCTAGGCTTCTTAAACAACTTTGTGCTAAAATAATGCTTTTAACATGCTTCGTTGCATGCTGGGGTCCCTGTATGTTGGAACACAACTTGGGAGACCAATCAGCCTTTATGCAAGTGGGAGCCTCTAAAGAGGCAAAAATAGTCTCATGGACATCAGTTTTCATGATGAACAGACAGTAATCAATTAATATTGAAATTTGCGACCAAGAAAGTTGCATCCAATTGCCACAGAGGCTGAGGAATGACTGCGTGCCCTCAAGAGTGTCTACAACAGGCTAAATGGCTACATGACTATAAGTGGAATAATTGGCAAGAAAGACCGAATGTAAGGGACAGTAACAAAGAAGCGTCATGCTTTTGCAAAACACATGTGAACAAGCCTGCAGAGTTCTAGCACTCTGTCCAAAGACCTATAAGTGCAAAAGTGATTGGGATATGATGCACGGGACCACGTGGTGTCTTGTAGGAAGCTTTCAGTCGTCTGCTTGGAGCCAACAGTGAGGCATGTGGAGATGTTTTCATGATTTTGAGTTGTATGGGCAGCCAGTAGAGTTGGAAGAGATAAATTTCATAACATGGCATATGAATGATGAAGCCCATGAGGATATCCTTGCCTCAGAATGGCTCAGATGCTCCATCTTGCTTTCAAGTCTGAATGGTCGTCAATCTACGGTCCAATATAACAATGACCCAAGAACACAGCAAACCATATTAAGCAATTTTTCACAGAAACATGTTTAGCTGCAAGACAGGGCACCTCATGGCCAAGATTAATCCCCGTTTTGGCACATGAGAGGGATCTGAAGCGACAGCGCCCTCTAGACTCACCACCAAACCTCCAGCAGCTCCAGGACACGCTCCAGCGAACTTGGAATGGTATTGGCGGTGGAAATGAGTGCTAAATTGGTCAACAGTATGCAAGGAGGTTGATGACTGCCTTGGAAGTCAAAGAAGTCCCCCAAAATTTTGAACAACTCCAATAAAACCACCACCTTTTTAGTGTACAAATAATTTTTGGGCCATGAAAAATTGCAAATGGCGGCCTAGAACCTCCGAGACTGACGGAACATTTGAGATTTAGGGTTCAGGTGATGGAGACATTACCTACCGTCTGATATAATAGTACTGAAATTTCAAACCAACATCGATTTGTTGAAATTTCATTTTTTAAAGTGTACAAATATTTTTTGGGGACACTGTATGGCGTGGAAATGGAACTAAACTGTCAATTAAGGGCTAATGGTTCCATAGTCAGTGTTAATTACACTTTTCAATATGCATCAATATATTATAAATTAATTAATTAAGGAACTTATGGTAGATTTGGAGATTTTTTCCGCCATTTTTTGTTCAAGGTCATGCGTGCATTCATTTTCCCAAAAAAAAATGATTTTAAGGCTTTCCTCTTCTTTTTGATGCTGATTTTTTAATACTAGTTATGCAACTATACTGCTTCAATAAAATGAAGAGAACGAAAATTGTTCTACTAGGTGAATTTTGATCAAATTTGGGTATACCCCCCCTCTTAAATGAACCAAATCTTACATAATAAAAATAGTAAATACTGAATTGATTATAAACGAAAGTATACAAACATGCTCGTACTAGAAGGGGTACAAGCAGTAGCCTACCTATTTGTACCAACTTTTTATTTCCTCTAATAAGCATATAAGTACTATTTAATTGCAAGCGCGAAGCGCAAGCTAAAATCTAGCAATTTGGGGGCCTGTGCCCAATTTCGTCTCCACAAAACTAAAATTCCATGCGGGCAGATAATTTTGAGGCTTAATGAACAGAATCTTGCATTCATTATAAGAATCATACTCAATTATTAACGAAGGTAAGCACACATGTCGGACCCGAACACTGAAAAGATAACTTTGTCACAAGGCCAGATTAATTCGTCAATCGGGGTAAATAATTTGTTTTGCGATATAACTGTGAAATGAGAAAACTCATGGTAGTATACATAACAAATTGATCGAGCACTATTACAAAGTTTCAACTGGTGTTGAAAAACAAACTTGCGCATGACTGATTTATTTGCGTGACGACTTCTTCGCAACCGTAATTGACAAATCCTCTTCGCAGTCAATGTAGAATGACGATTTTAAGTCGGCCATAACGAATTATAATACAAATTATTTGCTGAAAAACAAACAATTTGTTGACGCAAAATGCATGACAAATTTAGCTCCTGAAAGACAGTTTGGGAAACCCCGCACATAATCAGCGTCTTCGAATCACTCGCCGGTCGCCGTGATTTAGCTGCGAGGCAAGGCTTGAGTAGATCGAAAAAGATAAACTTTTATACTAAAAAAATAAATTAAATGATTAATTAATGAATTTGATTGTAGTATATTACTGTGGAGATAACTTTTGTATGAAATTCTAGAATAGTGAAGTGTTTTTCACCGAAATATTAGTAAATTGAGTATGCATACTCTGCATGTACACGGCTACCTCGAGCGAAGTTCGTGCAGGCCCCACTCCACTACACCACGCTACACCACACTCCGTCTCGCCACCTACCCGAAAGTACCCGCATATATATGACAAATTAACGTCAAAATGCAGTACAAATTGATGAATGAAAAAACAAATTGAAAATGAGAATGAGGAATTAAAATGTTGCATGACAACTTTGAAAAAGGTTTGTCAAATTAGACCACTTTTCATGACAAATTAAAATTCGTCATGTTATGGTGCATGACAAATCTATATGACAAAATCTTTGGCATGACAAATTTATTAATTTGTTAAATTAAACCACATTAATGAAAAATTTATATTTGTCAATTGACAAAGTTATCTTTTCAGTGAAAGTGAGAGGGTAGGTGGGTAAGTAGGGGAGGGGTTATTGTGCAAAATATACCGAGAGCTGCGTACACATCTAGCATGTTCTAGTAGTTAAAGATGATTTTAAACCATTGATTTTATGTTAATAATTTGTTCACTCTGCAGATAACATAATATTAAAAATACAATCATAAGTATGAATACAATGAAAATAAACATGTAAACAGACTAATAGAAATAAAGCTCTAGGAAGAAAAACAAAAGAATTTCCCTGCAAATAATATAATAAATATAAATATAAATACAAATATAATAAAAAATAATTAATCTGGATTTATAATAATAATAATAATAATAATAAAATGCGAGCGCAAAGCGCGAGCGAAAATTTTAAGAGCTCCATTTAAGGACGTTGCACAGTTGAAACGAAGTCCATGTCATTTTCACCAAATTTTGCACAGAGTTAGTTTGGCACCTATGTATGCCAAAAATTCAAAAAATGATATAGGTTCATGTGTTTGATTTTTTGCTACGGGACTTTGAAGTTGCCATATTTGGATGGCATGTAAAATACACATAATTCAAGAAATTGGCCTCTGTTAGACCTCGCGATTGCAACAAACGAGTTATAATTGTCATTACTTTGTCAAAACCGTATCAAACTTTATCAAACCTTCCCAATTTGTTACGAATTGTATATCAAAGATGGGGACATTGTTTAAACTGCACATTTGATCTTATTTTTGAGCCAGCAGCGCCCTAATGTGGCAAAAATGGTGCGTAAAATGGCAAAAACCATATCTTAGAGGCTTGGAATCTACAAGAAAATAAAAAAATTATAGTTTAAGGTGCACTTTTTTTTAAAACCATGACAGTCTCATTAAATTTTGCAAAGTTGTAGAGGGATTCATCATTAATATGTAGAAACTTAAAAAAAGGGGGGTCCATGTGCTCGTTTTCGAACTATCGGCGCCCGAATACTCGCAAATCGGCTTGAAAAAGTGATAAAAACGCGCCGAAAACGTCCAAAAAGCGTGAAATCCACTCTAAATTACACCTAATTCAAAATTATGCTCCCAAACATTCAAAATCCATGTCATTTTCATAAAAATTTGCAAATTGGTAGAGGAAAACATACTCAGTGGGTAGAAACATTAAAAAAAGGGGGTCCATGTGCTCGTTTTTAAGCTATCAGAGCCCAAATAGTTGCGAATTGGCTTGAAAACCATAAAAACGTGCCGAAAACGTCAAACAAGTCTGAGAATCCAAACTATATTACACTTGATTCAAAATCATGCTCTCGAACATTCAAAATCCATGTCAATTTCGTCAAAATTTGCCAAGTTGTAGAGGAATATAAACTAACAGAGTAGGAACATTAAAAAATGGGGGTCCATTCGCTCGTTTTCAAAATATCGGCGCGGTAATAGTAGCGAGTCGACTTGAAAACCACCGAAACGTGCCAAAAATACTCAAAAAAATTAATGTGAAAACTTTATCTAATTTTCGACTTATTCAAAATCCTGCTCCCAAACCTTTACAATTCATTTCATATCCATCGCAATCTCTAGAATAACACGAACACGCACCAACATAAATGCTTTACATATCTCTGCAAGTAGGTAAATAATGAACAAAAAGATGGAATAAATAACATATTTATAAAGTTCATTTGTTTTAACTCTTTGAACGCTGGATCGGCCATGAGCGCTGTATATTTTTCCATTGTGACGTAGTAAATAATGCGCGCCCAGGATGCGCAGTCATGATGCGCAGAAACATAACTGTGCAACGTCCTTAAAGAAAAACGAATGTGCAAAGCCTGTTTCAGCTTAGAAAAAAAAATACATATCACCCGTGAAAGGTGGGGGGGGGGGGATGATTATACACTGTCCGTCATAAGGCTGGGTTCACATAGATACGGCTCGGATATTCGGCTCGTTTTCGCGAGGGCACGCGAATACCGAAAATCGAACAAGCGAAATTCACTGGTTGAACAATGGCATTACCAAAAACCGGTTCACATACGAGGGAACTACTCGGAATGTCGTATACCGGGTAGTTGCGTTTCGTATAGTACAGTGGGAATCGCGCAAGTTCGATTTTCGTGCCGAGTATAACCACATTCCTTTTGTTTGTACATTGCACGCATGCGTGGATCAACTTCAATAGGCCGAGTATAGTTTGGGCGAATCCGCTATGTGAACCGCCGTGACCGTATAGCGTATAGCGAATACCGAATAGCAATTGAAAGAATACCGTATACCGAATACCGTATACTTCTATGTGAACCCAGCCTTAAGGTGGAATATATTTTTGCCGCCGTAGTGACATGATTTGCTCCGCCTTTAATTTCTTGAATATGTTTGTCCCTGCTTTTACTTTTTGAGACCCTGGCTATAATTTGAACATTCCCCCAACGGCCCAACCCTTCACGGCAAGCGCGGCGATTTCATGTCACGACTTGGGGGTGGGGGCAGAAACACCCGAAAGTGGAAAAAAAATACACTCGAAATTCGCATACTTCGCACATTACGCAGAAACTAATGAAAATGTTTGCGAGCGCGAAGCGCGAGCCGAAAATTTTCCTTTATAATAACATTTAACATTGTATTTGACATACATTTTACCTCTTTATTAGCTTCACAAGCTAATCACTACATAAAAATATGTTAAGCTTTAAAAATCGAGGGGGGACGATTCCCCTAGAAAAATTCGAGAGAGGGGGGGGGGACACCCCCCGCCACGCCCCCCCCCGGGATCCGCCGCCATGCTTCACGGATTTTTTTTTTTTCCGAAAAAGTTTTGTCAACTCCCATGATGACTATTTTTGTCATTTTTTCTCATTTTGGGGCACCTTTTTGTTTACCCGGCCGATCAAGCCCCCTTAGTCTTGCCCCAAGGAAACGCGTCTGAGGTGTACTGTTTAAAGTGGTTTTTAAGTTAAATCTGTATTTATGGGGAAAGGCTTGGGTCTCTTGTCTAGGGGAGGGGTCGAAATAAAAAGTGTGATTGGTGAAAATTCGGAATATTTTATTCCACCTTTATGATAAAAAACAAAAGAAATAAACAACAACCTTTAACCCTTAATCATTATCATTTCCCCTAATTTTCTTTTTAGCCTTGATGACAAGGTTGTAAATGATAACTATTGATGATATTTTAAAGTGATTTATGTTTGGCTGATATTTTACAATACAATTTAGGGAAGATAGAAATTTCCAGGGTGTAAAAATGAATAAAATCAATGTTGAACCACAATCAAAAATTTTGTTGACCCCTACCCAAGACAAATGAGTCGAGCCTGTAGCCATATCACTAGATTTAACTTAAAGAACATTAACAACTCTACACCTCAGACGTGTTTCCTTGGGGTCGGACTGAGGGCGCCTTGGTTGGTCGCGTAAACAAAAGGGGCCCAAAAATAAGAAAAAAATGACGAAAATGGCCATTTTCTGGGGTGGCAAACTTTTTGGGAAAAAAAAATCCCGGGAAGGCTTGAGGGAACGTCAAAGATATAGCCAGAATCCCGGGAAGTGAAAGCGGTGACCAACATATTCAAGAAATTAAAGCCGGAGCAACATAACGTCGTTGGTGTCAGAAAAAAATATTCCGCCTCTATGGCGAACAGTGTACATGCCATCCCCTCCACCTTTCGAGTTGGGGGGGGGGGGTTGCATCCCCCTACCCCCCTATTGTCTACGCCCCTGCTAAATACATAGATATTCAAAATCGGCTAATATAAATCAGTGCCTGTTACGAAAAGTGAGACAATTAATTGTTCTAAATAGACCAATTTACTTACATATTCAAATTTTTATGCATACTTTTTCCTGGCAACATAGTAACAACGTATTCAAACAACCTGTAATAAAAGAACTAAAATACATGGAATCCAGTTTACATGCGTTAGTTGTTGCCATGTCAGGCAAGCCTCTGGTAACCTTTTAGGTTGTCAAGAACAACCTTTGTTTAAAGAGTATGCAGAGCCTGATCAGTTTGTCACGGACGGACATCTTGCAAATTTTCAAAGTTTGACAGTCTGTGAAAAGTTAATTATGAGAAATATTGAACTTTTCTGTGTTTATAGTGAAAGGTACCACTGGATGTGCCAAATGATGGCAAAATTTTGTTGCCATGGATACATGCTAAAAATAAAATCCTTTAAATGTTCAATGTCACGGACGGACGAAATAGGAAATGGGTTTCCTGACTTCTCATGACTCTTTTGGCATTTCTATCTGAAATAATTGCCAATGTTAAACAAATAACATATCATACAATAGCCAAGTAAAAATTATTTTAATAAAAGTTTCAATTATTGATTGACAGCTAAAAACATTTTGTCAGGGACGGATGTTTTCAGTGTCACGGACGGACATTTGGTTGTCACGGAAGGACATCATAGGGAAACTGTTGCAGAAATCAACTTTTCCGTCAAAGAATATTAAACTTCCACGGTAATACAATTCAACAACCAATCAGAATGAAGAATTTAAAGTCAAACACGGATCCAGGGGTTCCTGGCGGTTCCAGCTCTACCCTCCCCCACTGACCCCCCTCAAAAAAAGAAAAAAAAAATGAAATGAAACGGCCCTCCCCTATCCAATGGCTGTATTTGAATAGGGATAATTCTTGGACGGACGAAGATGTTTTTTTCATTACCTACCTCCCGCATGCCCCCCCTCCCTCTCGAGCAATTCCGCTGACGTGACCTGAATATTTTTAGTGTACGTTTTTGCTTGCCATCTTTCCACGGAAATACAATTCACAACGTAATGGAATAAAGGTTTGCAAATAAAACGTGGTGGGCCAACTTACCCCCCCCCAAAAAAAAAACAACAACAACAACAACAACAATAACAACAACAGCAACAACAACAACAACAACAACAACAACAAAACGAAACGAAACGGTATATCCCTACCCAAATATTATTTTGTAATAAGGATGACATATAAGGATAACCAGGGTGTTTTTTTTTAAAAATATATTTCACCTCTCCCCCTCCCCAAGAGCAATTTTGACCGAAGTGATGTGAGATGATGACATTACAGGATGGTCCCAGACGGAAATGATCCCGTGATGTAAACATTTTTGCTTGCCTGGTGTATCACGCAAAACTTTGGGGTGTACAAATATCTTAAATCTTAAAAAAATCGGGAAATCCTGGATTTGCATTTGCATACATGTAAACACAGGTTAGTTGCTGGTGAGAGTAATCAAAAGTAAAGTACCAACATGTGATGTACATTTACACATATTAAGGTGCATGTGGCATTCGGTCTGATCCCTCCATTCAAAAAGATGGTGTAGACCTGTATTTGTGTGTTATTATAGAGAATGTTGGTGTGCAATAGGGGGAGGGGTAATATACAAGACTTTGATCTCATGCTATCTAATTTTAATGAAATTAAGGGTTAAATTCAAGATAGTTACTAGGGGGTATTTGAAAATAATTAATTACACCCAAAACCTGTGCAGCATATTGCATATTAGTACTGCTCTTACAAAAATATCCTGTGGTACCACACAACGGTACCATACAAAATACCACAGGATTTTCCATTGGTATTTTGGCACAAATACCACAAAAATACCATACAGCCAAAATACCTTAGGGTTTCCTTTGGTATTTTGGCACAAATACCACAGGATTTCCTATGGTATTTAAGCACAAATACCATACAGGAGTACCATACATCAGTACCATACAGCCAAAATACCACAGGGTTTCCTATGGTATTTTGGCACAATACCACAGGATTTCCTATGGTATTTTGGCACAAATACCACAGGATTTCCTATGGTATTTTGGCACAAATACCATACAGAAGTACCATACAGGCACGGTGTCGATTTGTTTTGGCGATTTGGGTTGGGGGGGGGGATGATCGTCGATATTTACTCTTTTCCTCAATGTGACACAAAGGATGGTAAATGATCGCAGTGTCGAATGTTGGGGTGGGGTAATGCTTGTATACACACAGGCATATAAATATGAACAAATTCCAGTTAGTATTGTACAATGCGAGCGCGAAGCGCGAGCTGAAAATTTTCCCTGTAATAATTATAGTGACATAAATGGGGCACTTATAGTACACACAAAAATGAGAACTTGCATATATGAGTGATCACACTCAAATATCCAAGTATTTTTGACAATATAGTGACACACATCCATGAGTGCTTTCACTCAATAAAGCTACTTTGAAAACGCACCTAATCGAGTATTTTTAATTTGACAATATAGTGACACACCAAAATGAGTTTATTTAATTAACTCATTTTATTGAGTAACATAACTACTTGTTTTGAGTACATTGCACACACTAATCTAGTGAGTAACGCTTTACATACTCAGAGAGTCAGTAAGTAAAGGTTGCACAAACTCATCAACTTGCTTGTGATGACTTTGTGCAACCTTTACTTACTGACTCTCTGAGTATATATGTAAAGCGTTACTCACTAGGTGAGTCCTATTCCTTTTTGTTTGTTTGTTTGCCTGTTTTTATAATGATATTTGGAATGTTCCGATGATATACACATCAGTGCATCAATTCACTCAAACCAATACACTGCATTACTCACTTCAGTGCATCAATTCACACAAACCAATACATTGCATTACTCACATCAATGCATCAAATTACTAAAACTGTGTACATGACTGACAAAGTAATGGGAAATCCATGCATGGTAATCTAGCTGTTAGTGTTATCAGACGATGTATATCATCGGAACATTCCAAATATCATTATAAAAACAGGCAAACAAACAAACAAAAAGGAATAGGACTCACCCAAAGACAATAAGAGCATGCAGGCTCTCCGCTCTCGATCTCCGTTCCGCTACACATTACGTACGTACGCGTAGAACATACCTCGTGTGCAGTCTCGATGTCCGTACTCGTGATCCGAGTAGGCGTACCGGGCGCAACATGTAAAAGTACCGCATAGCCAGTTAAATTACTCTCAAAGACTTTCACGAGACTTGAGACGTATACGAAGACGTGTCGTAGTTTACTCATCTAGTGAATTACAGGCTATATAGAATTTCTCAGCAATTCTCACTTTACTCGATTGTTAGTGTTTTCACCCGATCATCCACCAAGCCGTACCAAGTTGAAGAGAAACTCTCTTGCACAATTGTTTTACGCAATTGAACATGTAAAGTTACTAAGTTATACTCCAGAAAAAAAAAATTATTGAGTATATATACTCAATAATTTTTTTTCTTGAGTATCCCTTATTAACTTTACATGTTCTGGAAGAGCGGGTGTGTACTTTTAACAGAAACACAGATTCTGAAGTAAAAATACGTGATATACGAATAAAAGCACTCGCCTCCAAGAGTAGCAAACGGGTTTTACTCATGGAAACTAGTTATTGTTTTTTGTGTGTAGAATAATACGAACGCGAAACTGGGAAGGGGCTGGTTTGTTAAAGGGGAACTATCATGATGTAATGGCTATAGATATACACACACATGCGTATCTACTAGTATATTTTATCAAATTTATAGGGCCATTATGCGAGCGCAAAGCGCGAGCTGAAAATTTTCTCAATAATATTGACGTGAAATGGGACATTTACTGTAGAATAATGCGAACGCGAAACGGGGGAAGGGGCTTTATCTGGTATATGAAAGGGGGCCCATCAAGATGTAATGCCTATAGATATACACACATGCACATTATTATGCATATGAGTACTAGAATATGAATATCGTCGAATTCATACGAGGGCTGTAATGCGAGCGCGAAGCGCGAGCTTAAAATTTTCTCTATAATACTGAAGTGAAACATATTATTTTGTAGCGTTATAATAATAATAATAATAATTAAACTTACATAGCGCCTTTTCCATGGGATACAAGGCGCTGTACTGCTCCCTCAGGGAAATTAAAGATGAATGATCAGGGGTATGAAGGATACAGATATGTTTTTAAATTAGATTTAAGGAGGTAAGTGTCTTGCTATTTCTTAAAGATGAAGGGAGCCTATTCCAGAGACGAGGAGCAAGTGATTGAATTAAAACCAGCCTGCTTATGGGACCTGGGAACAACAAATGTGGGAGCCGAGGCAGATCTGAGCGAATATGATGTACGTTGTGGTTGAAGGAGTGAAGAAATGTATTGAGGAAGTGTGGATGAAATGGTTTGAAAGGTTTGAACTAGAATTCGGTATTGTATACGTTCATGAACAGGGAGCCAGTGAAGTTCGTTAAGGAGAGGGGTAGCATGTGACCATTTTGACTTCTGAAAAATTAGTTGGGCACACCTATTCTGGAGGCGTTGGAGCTTGTCAAGATTTTGTTTTGTTATACAACCAAGCAAGCAACCACCGTAATCCAGCCTGGAGAGCACAAGAGCTCGGACTGCATTATGACATATGTCTTCATTTAGAAAACCCCTAATACGACTTAGATTGTAAATCCGCCAATTAAGGGAACGACATAAATTATTGAATTTTCAATTCACTATCAAGCACCACACCCAGATTTCTGATAGTGGGTGATAAGGCAATCTGCTCATCCCTAATGTGAAATGTATAGTTACTAAGCCGACAATATTGATAAGCAGATGATGCAACAAAAAAATTCTGTTTTTCCTGAGTTTAGCTTCAATTTGTTATGGACGAGCCAGGATTGTATCTCGTCAAAACACTTTGAAAGACGGAAATAAGAGCATGCGGCATCCCCAGGCCTGGTAGGATCAAAGATAGTGTACATCTGAATGTCATAAGCATATGATGCTTAATTGAGTGCTGATTCAAGATATGACCACTATTACGTATATAATACGTGAACAATTGCGGTCCGATTATAGACCCTTGCGGTATCCCAAATTTCTGCTGTTGAGAACTAGAAAAGGAACCATTGACATAAGTTCTATTTGATCTGTTACTAAGATAAGTTTGGAACCATGAGAGGACATCTCCTTTAAGACCAAACTCATGAGCTAACCTATATGAGAGAATTGTATGGTCAACCGTGTCAAATGCGGATGAAAGATCTAACATTAATAAGAAAGCAGCCTGTTTGTTATCGATTGCACAATGTAGGTCATTCTGTAATGAGATAAGTGCAGTCTCGGTACTATGTGCTACTCTATATTAAGCGGATTGCAGAGGATCATGTCAGTCATTAGCATTAACAAAGTCAGATACCTGTTTAGATACAGCCTTCTCAATCAATTTCCCTAGAAAAGGGATATTAGACACTGGTCTGTAACTACTTAATTTATCTTTATCCAGAGATGGCTTCTTTAAGACAGGTGTAACAACATGTGCCTCTGGAAACACACCAGTAGACAACGACATATTGATAATGCGTGACAAAACTGGAAGAAGAACTGGTAAGTGCTTCTTGACCAGCCAAGTTGGCGTAGGATCAATTGTACATGATTTAGATGAACATTTCATTATCATACACTTTACATCATTTTCAGAAACAGGATTAAAATGAGAAAAGAAGACATTAGATGCACATTAAAAATAAGTATAGTGTTCCTCAGATTCAGTTTGATTGACCCTCTCCATTTCCCCCTTGAATGTGAAGGACCTTGTCAACAAAGTAGCTTGAAAATTCTTCAGCCAGTTTCGACGGGTCCTCGACCATAGGGAGCGTATTCTTTTTAACATTAAGTAATTCATTGACAGTTTGGAACATGTCACTAGTGTTACTAGATTATAGTTTAGCACTGTAGTATTTCTTCGCAGCAGCAGCAGCAACAACTTCACACACATTTCGTTGGCAATCCAAATATCTAACGCGATCTTCATCCAACTGTGTCTTCCGCCAGCGTCGTTCAGCTCTACGTCGACCACGTCGAGCCTCAATGACGTCATCATTATACCAGCAGGGATTGATGCGTATCGACCGCTTCCTTTGGGTGGCAGGAGCATGGGCATCAATGACCTCTCGGCAAGCAGAATTATAACGTATAACTAGATCATTAACATCATTCACGTCAGTACATTGCATGATAAAGGTCATCCTGTTTGTGAGATCATGAGAGAATTTCTCATGATCTATCGATTTAAACTTCCGTAGTGTGAACACATCTTTAGAATGAACTGATCTATCCAGATTCAAATCAAAATATATCATCGAGTGATCCGAATGAAGAATATGACCGTGAAACAGGATTCAATGACGGAGTCACTTTCCTTGACAATGACAAGATGAAGGGTATGACCTAATCGATGGGTAGCTCCACGAACCAGCTGCTTGTAGTTTAATGAAGTGAGCAAGGAGTTGAAATTTCTCACTTCTGGTTTACTAGGACAGTCAGTATGGAGGTTAAAATCCCCTAAAACAACCAGTCTTTGAGGCAGAAGATCAAGACACTCTAGAGTTTCTTCAAACTCATCGTGGAATGCTGAGGATGTCTCTGCAGCAGATGGAGGCCTGTAAACCACAAGGAAGTTAACTTGTGGGTTGGAAAAGAGAGCAAACTCAAACAAACTTGAATCAGGAACAACATCAATTTGGTGTTTAAGTTTCAAACTGCTTCGGAAGATGGCAGCAATCCCCCCACCACGGATATCACCTTTACGTGGTACACTAAGAACAGAGAATCCAGGAGGACATATCTCACCAAGAATAACACCATCATCCTCCTTGAGCCAGGTCTCAGTGATGAAGGCAATGTCAATGTTGTTGTCAAGTATAAGATCACATATCAAGTGGGTCATGTTGCAGATTGACCGGGCGTTCCATAAGCACGCTTTGAGTGGTGCATGCTTATAACTATGATCATCTTGAATTATCACAGGATTAGATAGAGAGACTCCCTCTTTCCTCTTCCTCCTACCACCTCTAGTGCCTCGATGTGTAGGTAGTTTCCTACATATTCCAAGTTGTTGTATATGAGCCCATACATCAGGGGATAGCTTCAAATCACAGTTCAATTCAAGAAGTTCAATTCTTGAAAGTCCCATTGTGTTGCTATTCACAGAGCCAGAAAGATGAGTAGATTCACAAGACAATGTTTCAAAAAGGAACCAGATTATCAGGGCCAGACACAAAAGAAAAGCTCTGACATAAGTCCAGAGCTTAACTACAGTGAACTTTGCATTGAACTTGTGTACTGTATGGCAGCCATAAGGAATCATGCAAACCAAGTAGAGTTGAATCCAAAAAATCAAACATAAATTGCAGCAACACTCCTACAAAATACGCCTTCAAAAGTGTCGTGCAGTGTCAGTATATAATGATGCACCATATAACATACATCAATTATTGAAAAAGAGCTAAAAAATACCAGATTGAGCAAGTGGCAGAGGGAGCAGATAGATGTGCTGCCTATGAGGCGCTTCTGCTTAAAAAATGTAAGCGCGAAAGTGATGGAGAGCTAGAGGGCTTTAACTGGTGATTAGACATGTTAGAAGCGGACCATCATAAAGTAATGGCAAATCTCTATGAATATGGACGAATTCCAGTTAGGGACATTGTGTGAGCGCAAAGCTCGAGCTGAAAATTTTCTCAATAATAGTGACCTGATGAAACAGGATACTTGTAACCTCGTGGGAGCGCGAAACGGGGAGGGAGTAGGTGTTTACATACGTTTTAAACACCTACCCCCTCCCCGTTTCGATGCATCGTGACGTTAATACCTATATATTTATGCATAAAAGATGAAGAAATTCAAGTACAGTTTGCACTAGCCTATATTATGCGAGCGCGAAGCGCGAGCTGAAAATTTTCAGGCAATTTTCAACAGTTATCTGAAATGGAATTTGAAGCATCCTGCGATCGTAATGCGCGAGCAGATGTTTTTCATTTGAGAGCAAAGTAGCGACAAATTTGAAAAGAGGGCTTTTAGCCCCCGGAATAGTAGAAGTGTATTAAATAATGAATGGTCCGAGTCCCAAAAAGTTACCTTGTCGATGAAGAGCCGAGATATGTGTTACAAACTATTACTCATTATTTATTAATTTTATCAAAACCATCAGGGATTATTAAGGGGGAATATGCCCTCAGTTTTACACATCGTAGCACCTGTCCCCTATTACCCTAGGAGCCAAGGGCCGTTAATCAGCATTTTTGCTGGGGAAGGTTTGAAGGTCCTATCTAGAGTAAAATTTTGCGCCGATTCCAAAAATGTCACTCTTACTGACCGTACCCGTGACACTTCGGCCATTTTGGCCAATTTTTGTCCAAAAATGACCATTTTGGTCACTTGTGGTCAAGGGTATTTTATTTCTATAATTTTTGCCGATAAATGGGATTTTTAAAACCTATCCGATGTAAAAATGTGCGCTGATTCTAGAAAAAGTGGTTTTATTGACTCGTTGGGTCATTAAAGGGGTCATTTTGGTCAATTTTGGCCAAAAATTGTCATTTTTATCATTTTGGGGGCCAAAATTACACCAAAATGACCGTCAGAGTCATTCAAGTGATGATTTTCCCACCCCCAAACCATTTTAAAAAACTTCCTTGGGTCTAAAACAATACTCCCATACCATTTTCCTAAAATATTTGGACAGCCCGGGTCATTTAGGCCAGTTTGACCGAAAGTGACCATTTTGCCATTTTGCAGGATTTTGCTATACAGGCCTATGTATTACATGTATTAGTGTATACACGTGTATACATGTAGATGTAGTATCCTTTCGTTCAACTCATTTCACTGAAGAGTTGACTAGTGGTGGAGAAGTGGCAACAATTGATGCTGATTTCAAAAATAGAGGTCTTATTTAACCTACCCTAAGGTTCTGGTCACTTTAATATTGGTCACTTATTGGCCGAAGGTTGACCATTAGCCCAAATGAAATAAATATACGATTTACAATAAATACAGTGCCTAAAACATAGTTAGACTGTGTCTCTAAGCACATAACAGACATTTTTTTTTATCATCCCGGTCATCAGAAACAGATTTACCCCGCACACAATATGTGCACATTCTCCACTCCCTACTTAGCATGCTCACCATGAACTATTAAAAGAACAACAAAAAAAAGTTTGATATTTGCTTTCACAACAAAAAGACATGCGCAAATATGACAAGCCTGAAAATCTGTGGTATTTACTGTGATTTAATCGTTGTAATGTCCACTGTGGCGGTTCTTACCACTTTGACCCGCACTGACCATTCCTATATGCAAATGGTCAATGTGGGCTAAAATTGCAACAATTACCGCCAAAGTGTATACACTAATCCATTATTTAGTCTACAATGCCCTAATTGTCTTGATTTCAATGTTTGTTAATGCCAATCCGTGTTAAAACTGATTATTTGTCCCACACCGTATTAAGTCTGGTCATTTTGGCCACTTTTAGGTCAAAAGGTAATTTTATGTCATTTTTTATTTTAGTTTAATACAATTTCAGTGACTCAGTCTGTATTGTAAAATTGTATGCAAAGAATAAAAATTGTAAAAGCGGCATGATCGTGTAAGCAAAACACAGAAAGAGAAAATTCCTAGCTGATCATGCTGACCCAAGCTGACCAGTAGTTATATGATTTCCATAGCAACATGAAATCTAGATAGTGATATAATTAATTTTCATATAACTATATAATTGTATATCTGCATGATCTGTTGACGATTTGAAATATCCCCAAGGAATATATATATTAATTAAAGAAGAATGTCATTAAAATGTTATCTATGACTTAACCATTATAACAAAGGCGGTTTTCATGTTGCTAGATATGTGTCCTAAGCGAGTCCAGTATTATAAACCAACATGACCAAGGTCCTCAATGCCTTTCTATCGGGAAAAAATTTCAACTAGGGTGGAGAAGTCATGTCATACTTATCATTCGTGATAACATATTGAAGTCTTCTTGTAATGTGAAGAGGCAAATGAAAGCTACAGACATTTTGGTCAAGATCTTGAAGGATGTCCAGTCATCTCCTGGAAGAAAGTGTCTATAACTCCGTCATGGTTGTCTTTGATCATTTCTGCAAAGACACTAGTGTGACAAACATGGTGTAAATCCAGTTTGGGGTGAAATGAGTGGACATGGTTGACTCTGTGTTTACTGTTCAGTTTCATCCTTTCACCAAAATCAGGGAGTAACAAGAAATTCCATTTACAGGCAGCTCTCTTTAGAGTGGTCTTGATCCAAGCCATGAACTTAGTAGGTCCAAGGACAAGAAGTTCCATGGAGACTTGAAACGAGTGGCAAGATATTGACACCAGAGCTGTTCACTTTGAAGAGTCTTTGACCAATAAATACTGAACTGTGCTTTCTAGCAGAAAGATAAAAGATGCATGGTGATGTGAAGAACGACATGCTAAACCTCTTGGGCAATGGTACAAACTCATCCTTCAGGGATATATGAAATACCCTTCAAGGTTACAAAGACCCTTGCTTTATAATTTAAGTAAAGGATTCTGCCAAGTCAAAAAGATGACTGACTAATAATGCTTTTAGCCCTCTCTCTGATTTTAGTAGAGATATTCCTGCTTGTCATCGAGATCTGTAGCAGCCTGATGGAGGTGTCCACAGATTGGTCAACTAGCTGCCTTGCAAACAAATCGATGACAACTTCTAAGACCAGAATAAGCCATCTCGTATTGTTGTTCATTATTTCAGGATGAGTGGTATCCACGTACAGGACCCAAGATAGTATATACAGGCACACAATTGTGGCAGTTCTCATCAAAGAAGACGTTGTTTCTCCTATCAAGAATGTGAAAAGATCAACTTGATTCTCACGGCTCTAAAGACTAGTAAATTATGTCAACACACGTCCATGCAATTTATCATACAATTAAAACCTTGTTTGCCACCGGGGCGTCTAGGCATTAACGACCAAAGACAACATGAAGAATTGTAGGCACTTTCTTCCATCCTTCAGGAGATGGAGATGACTCACTAGACATCCTTCAAGATCTTGACCAATATTTGTGGCTCTCATTTACCCTTAACCCTTTGAGTGGCGACGGGCTTCTACAGAAGCCGAGCGAGGTGTTCAGTGTGCTACGACGGGCTTCTACAGAAGCGAGAGATAATTCTCTAAATATTGACAAGTTTTTTCGGCTTTTCAACCAGCTTTTTGGGCGCTAAAGTTTTTGAGGAATAGGACAAAGATATATTCATTTTTAATATCCATTAAAGAAATAACCTAG
Organism: Paracentrotus lividus; assembly: GCA_940671915.1. Classification (NCBI taxonomy): domain Eukaryota; kingdom Metazoa; phylum Echinodermata; class Echinoidea; order Camarodonta; family Echinidae; genus Paracentrotus; species Paracentrotus lividus. The sequence continues at coordinate 127,171 of CALNVZ010001280.1, forward strand.
TTACGTGGAAAAAATCAAGAAAAATTCACTTCATTTCAGCATTACCAAATTTTTTACATAAAAAACGAATTCCCGATCTTAACTTTTGGCGTACGCGTCCGGAGGGAAGAAAAATAATCAAATAAAGCTTACTCGAGAGGAGAAATATGAGAGATAAAATTGAGAATAAGAAGAAGAGAGAGAAATAGAATGTTAAGGGATTAAAACAATGTTCATTATTATAGATATATGAAACATTAGTTGCATGGAGATTAAGCCTGTCGATTTCCGATTCTCCCTAGGTTATACTTATCACGATAATGAGAGGGGTTGATTATCTGAATTTTTGCTTGAACTAGTTTGTTGTAACTGTCTACGATGTAATTAAATGTTAAAGTATGCCTAATGCAGTAGGTACTATAAGTTAAACTCCCGCTTTTATTTCAAAACTTACACCTGCGCTTTTAATGAATGGTGCTTAGTCAAAGGTGCCATTGTCCAGAGGTGCGAAGCCGGCCGCTATGATCTTTAATCTATATTTTATAAGATAATTTGAAAGAAACAGGACCTCTTTTCAGGTGCTATTCAGTAGGCTCATCGATCGAACCGTGCGTGCTGTACATGCATACGCACTTTGCATTGTGAATCTACTGGAAAGGAAGAAAGCGGAACTTCTGCCAAAATGACCTGTTTTTCTTTACAAAAAACGCGTCTTATATTTTGGTTTTGATACTTTGCCTTACAGTGGTAGATAGAAAAATGTCTGCCCTTTCATGTTTATATTTACTACAAATCATGAAAATGACCGAGTTAGATGCAAGGAGTAATGAAAGCACAAAACATGACAAAATGTTCTATAATACTGTCAGTGTACAAAAAATCGCTCCGCCACAGGGATAACAATCGCATTTCACAGGCCCGCGCTCAAAGGGTTAAAGTTACAATTCATTAGTTGCCAGTTAATTAATTAGTTTCCAGGAGGATATGTATTCTCCTCGCCCGGTTGAAATGCTTTCCTGAGAGGAAAGCATTGCTGGAGCCTTGGTTAAGGACACTGGACTCGCTCATGACACATGTCAAGCAACATAATAACTGGCTTTGCTAAAATGGTCAAGTCATTGAAAGTCGTTGAAATACATTTTCATGACATTCTTCTTCAATTGCGATATTCCAAATCGTCATCAGATCACGGACATGTGTATTTGAAGTCATATGAAGCATAAGTCATTATATAGAATTCATGTTGCTATGGAAACTACACTATTGGTCATCTTGAATTAGTATGATCAGCTTGGAATTTACTCTTACTGTCATGTGCTTATAACATCATGGCGATAACACGATTGTTATTCTTTATATACAAATGAACAATATACGCTTAGTGATTGAAATCTTATTCTATTTAGAATTTAAAAAATGACATAAAATTAGTGCTTACGTACCTTTGACCAAAAAGCAGCAAAAGTGGCCAGAAACTTTTGAGTGGGGAAAACAAGAAGTTTTAACGGGGATGAGCATTTACAAACATTAAACTCAATACAAGAATTGCGTTATAGACTCAATAGTAAATTACTTGCATCCACTTTGGCGGTTGTTACCTTTTTGACCCACACTGACCATGTGCATATAGGAATGGTCAGTGCGGATAAAAATGGTAAGAACCGCCACAGTGGACATTACAACGATTAAATCACAATAAATACCACAAATTTTCAGGCTTGTCATATTTGTGCATGCCTTTTGTTGTGAAAGCAAATATCAAACATTTTTTTTGGTTCTTTTAATAGTTCATGATCAGCATGCTAAGTAGGGAGTGGAGAATGTGCACATATTGTGTGCGGGGTAAATCTGTTTCTGATGACCGGGATGATAAAAAAAATGTCTGTTAAGTGCCTAGAGACACAGTCCAACTATGTTTTAGGCACTGTATCTATTGTAATATTTATTTCATTTGGGCTAATGGTCAACCTTCGGCCAATAAGTGACCAATAAGTGACCAGAACCTTATGGGTAGGTTGAATAAGACCTCTATTTTTTAATTCAGAATCAATTGTTGCCACTTCTCCACCACTAGTCAACTCTTTAGTGAAATGAGTTGAACGAAAGGATACTACATCTACATGTATACACGTGTATACACTAATACATGTAATACATAGGCCTGTATAGCAAAATCCTGCAAAATGGCAAAATGGTCACTTTCGGTCAAACTGGCCTAAATGACCCGGGCTGTCCAAATATTTTAGGAAAATGGTATGGGAGTATTGTTTTAGACCCAAGGAAGTTTTTTAAAATAGTTTGGGGGTGGGAAAACCATCACTTGAATGACTCTGACTGTCATTTTGGTCTAATTTTGGCCCCCAAAATGATAAAAATGACAATTTTTGGCCGAAATTGACCAAAATGACCCCTTTAATGACCCAACGAGTTAATAAAACCACTTTTTCTAGAATCAGCGCACATTTTTACATCGGATAGGTGTTAAAAATCCCATTTATCGGCAAAAATTATAGAAATAAAATACCCTTGACCACAAATGACCAAAATGGTCATTTTTGGACAAAAATTGGCCAAAATGGCCGAAGTGTCACGGGTACGGTCAGTAAGAGTGACATTTTTGGAATCAGCGCAAAATTTTACTCTAGATAGGACCTTCAAACCTTCCCCAGCAAAAATGCTGATTAACGGCCCTTGGCTCCTAGGGTATATGCATCCTGGGATTGGTGCCCCTGATTATCATCGATAAGAATGGGTTTCTTTTTCCAATTGTGAATAGTGAAGCATCTGCGCTTCTATTATCTACAAGGTGTATTGTGTATTACTGAAGTATATCAGGCACACACGAGGAAGATTAACGATAGAGTGAGAAAATCGACACCCATGCATACAGCAGTACCATACGGCAAAAATACCTCATAGCATTACCACAAAATAGTACCACACAGGAATACCGCACAAAGTTACCAGGATTACCACATACCTTTACGACCGAAACACCACTCGCCGTTAATACAGGGATACCACACGCCGTTAAGCCCGCGTCACACTGTCCCTATGGTTAGCAGCGATGGACAAATGCACGATGGCGGAAAAACCCAAATTTTGCTCTGAACACGAAGGCATTACGAAAGCATCGCAAAAGCATCGGGCCATTTTTGGAGTACTACAGACTGTTTCAAAAAGAATGGAAAAATGGGGAAAAGTAATTAAATTATGACATCTTCTGAAATAATGTCTGTATTTGGTACCACATTTTTTAAAAAAAGTGTGCGGAGAGGAGCTGATCGATATTACACACATTTATTTTTCCGGAGCAATAAATTCGTGGCCACTATGCGCAAAACCTAAATATAGACCATGGAAAAGCATGCCCAAAATAGATTTTCTTGATTATAGAAAAGTTATCATATCTCAAGATCTTCAACACCAAACGAGATTTTTTTTTTTAATAATAAATGCTATAAAAGAATGTCTCATGTTCCTCCTTTATATAAATTTTGAATACTATTAGATTGTGATAATTTTTTTTTATAATTAAACAAAATGTTTTCCAACTTTACCATTTTATTGGATACAGCCTGTACAATTAGCAATCTTAAAATCACCATGACCATCGGTGGAGTTTTTTCAGGCTTCGGCAGCGACTTCCGATGCATCGCAAAATCTTTGGCAGCCAAAAAAAAAAACTCCCGATGGAGTTGCGAAGGTTCACTTCGTTTGAGCATCGCAGCATCGCGCATTGTCGCCTTACGAAGGCAATGCGAGGGAAACGCGAACCCGTCCGATGATCTGTTGAAGGCAACGCGACGTCGTGACGCCTTCTCAATGCCATCATCAGACCTGCCAACAAAAAAGCGTATTCCGTACTTTTTCTATCCTCTTTCGCTTCTTAAGGGGGTACTAAGATCTATAGATGTCTATGAATGCATAGCACCATCATGCCATACTACATCGCACCTGTCTTCATAGAAAACATTTAATTGTCCAATGAATTGTCTATGTCCCTAATTTACCAGAACGAATGCCTTTGGTGCAGGGATGACACACTTGTCAAAATGTTTGGCATATTTACCTTGTTTTCTATTGAAAATAATTGAATAATAAAAGGTTTTCAGGTCGACAGGTGGATGGAGATTGACATTTTTATGATCTTAATAATTATTGACATTTAATGAGTTTGGTACCCCTTATCCAAATGAAAAAGACAAAAATACGCTTTTAGGTTGGCAGTACTGCATCATGTAACCATCGTAGCATAGTATGATGACACAGAATTGTCTTGTGGAATGGAAGAAGAATTTAGTGTTCCTCTTTGTATTCTTTGCCTTATCTATATCCTTGTATATTACGTCAAATTCTCATTTACATTTGTATTGTTTGATGTTTAAAGTGTCATCTTTCCAATCTCATTTCTTTCGAGACTGGCTGTAATGAAATTGAAATGGAAATATGTAATTTCAAAATCCTTTCTATCGAAGCTGAAGGCAAAATAACTTTCTCCCCAGAAAAGGCTTTATTTCATCCATCTTTGAGACTTTAACGTTAACTTGATAATAACAACATGATTATGACAATCATATTCATGATGATACTGATGAAAGTGATGGTCATGATGGTGATAGCAGTTCTGAGATATGTTGGTGATGGCGGTGATGAAGATAATTATTTTTTATCTTGGTGGAGGATGGGGATTAGTATGAAGTTGGTAGGGGTTGGTAGATTTGCTGGTGATTATGATTATGATGATGATGATGATGATGGTGATGGCGATGGTGATGCAGATGGTGGTTGTGATTATGCACGATGATAATGAAGATGACGAGGATATTTGTAAGGGTGGTGAACAGCACCACCACCACCACCTCCATCAACATCATTAATATCATTGCCATTCGTTCTCATTATACCATGATTTAAGTTAAAGTCAAGTTCTAAAATAAACATTTTTTAACACATTTTCTCTAATATGTCCAAAGTAACATTGACAAAATTTGATTTTGACACAAAATTGTCAAATTTCATTTTGTCTGAAAAAGAAAAATAAGTAAATTGGGTGACATTCTAAACATAACAAATGTACAATATCTGTGTTGTTGTCCCCCCCCCCCCCCGATTTTCACTGGAACTGTTTCCGATCAATCTGAAACTGTCTCTGGTTGCTGTATATTATTAGAGTCTTCTTTTCTCAATTCTGTGTTTACCAGCTGTCTTCTTCCCCATGCCTCTCCCTATCGGGGGGGGGGGGGGGGGCATGTTTAATTCCAAAATGAGTCAAAGACCATATAAATATAGCTCTACAGTACAGTGGGTTTTGCTCTCGATGAATTACACTGTTCGTCATGAAGGTGGAATATTTTTTTCTGGCTCCAACGATGCTATGTTGCTCCGGCTTGAATTTCTTGAATGTGTTGGTCACCGCTTTCACTCTTTCGGGGTCCCGGCTATATCTTGGACGTTCCTTCAATCCTTTCCAGGGATTTTTCTTCCAAATAGTTTGCAACCCTGTGAAGATGGCCATTTTCGTCATTTTTTCTTATTTTTTGAGCCCCTTTTTGTTTACGCGACCCACCAAGGCACCCTCAGTCCTACCCCAAATAAACACGTCTGAGGTGTAGAGTTGTTATTGTTAAGTTAAATCTAATTATATGGTTACAGGCTTGACTCGTTTGTGTAGGGGAGGGGTCAAAGTTTATTTTGATTGGGGTTCAACATTGATTTTAACCATTTTTACACCATGAACATTTCTATCTACCCTAAATTTTATTGTAAAATATCAGCAAAATATAGAAATCAAAATATATTAAAATATCATCAATAGTTACCATTTAAAATCTTGCCATCTAGGCTAAAAAGAAAATTAGGGAAAATGATAATAATTTAGGGTTAAATGTTGTTTTTTATTTCTTTTGTGTTTAGCAGAAAAGTTGAATACAATATTCTGAATTTTTACCAATCATACTTTTTGTTTCAACCCCTTCCCTAGACAAAAGATCCAAGCCTTTCCCCGTAAATCTAGATTTAACTTAAAAACCAATATAAACAGTACACCTCAGACGCGTTTCCTGGGGGAGGGGGAGGGGGGCTTGATCGGCCGGGTAACTAAAAAGGGGCCCCAAAATGAGAAGAAAAAACAACACCAAAATGAGCATCATGGGGGTTGACAGAACTTTTTTGGAAAAAAAAAAATCTTCGTGAAGGGTTTGGAGAATGTTCAAAATATAGCCAGGGTCCCGAAGAGTAAAAGCAGGGACAAACATATTCAAGGAATTAAAGCCGGAGCAAAATCATGTCGCTATAGCGGCAAAAAAAAAATAATAATAATATTCCATCTTTATGACGGAGAGTGTATGATAAGCTATTGAATTCCCCGCGGTCTGCATCTGGTGAAGATTTTTATACAATAAGGAGGTCACGTGATGCTTTCTTTAAAAAAAACATATTAGCCCATGCGCAAACAAAATAAAGTCTCTCTTGTCCCAAGACAATTAGCCCCACAGAATGTATTCAATTCTGCAATCTTGGATTCGTGCCTGCGATGCCCAAACGACGTCGGTTGACATTCGTGTCTCCTTCGGGTAAACTTCATATAACCTTCGCGTGTGATTCATAGTGCCATCGTGTAACCTTCTAAACTTTGCGCGAACCCCACAAATGACCCCTTCGTATAACCATCGCACCTGTACATCGGGACAGTGTGACGCCAGCTTTACCACAGGACTGCCGCAGACACCCAAGGATACCAAACAGTGGTATATATATATCACTATCTAGCAAAAATATTTTTGGGTCACAGTTAGATATTTTCTATATTTCTTGATGATAATGCAAATGTCAAAACTATCGCTCTTGATGTTAATTTGTGTTTAGGAAATATATTTCCCTAAAAAATATTAATATGCAGTGAATTACTAGTTAATGAGGTAAGATTCACAGAAATACTTATTTGTGCATACAAAAACGTTGTATGCAAATGAGCTAATTACCATAGTACCACATGAAGTACCACAGGAATACCATACGACTTTCAAACTTCAGCAGTAAACTACCATAAATCCACTTTGACTAATGCCCGTTTGGTTTCATCCCTGTTGGATGTTTGTCTTCAATCAGTTCGTCAAATTACCATTTGGTCTAATTAATTCCCAATTCGTCTAATCAAGTCGACTTAGTCAAACACCACTTAGTCAATTCCTGTAAGAAACTATCCCTTAGAAAAAAATATCCTTTGGCAATACAAGGCAACGTAACGTATTGGCGGCGATCCCGGGTGGACGGGGGACGATCGAGTCCCCCCCCCCCCCCTCGATTTTTGAATTCTGGGGGATCGTCCACCCTCGATTTTTAGAGCTTAACAAAAATATATGTAAATATAATTGACGAAGAGGCACAGTGTGCGTCAAATGTACCAAGTTCATGTCATTAAAAAGCAAAATTTTCGGCTCGCGCTTCGCTTGCAAACAAAAAGCCCAGACAATATTGAAACTAATAATCTTTCTTTAGGTCCCTATATTCATTTATTCTTTTATTTGTGACAACGTGTATCTAGTGTATAATTAATTCCCCTCCAAAATTGGCGGCAATCAGGGGGACGTGTCCCTTTGATTTTTAAAGCTTCACATTTTGTTTTTTTTTTCTAAGTATTTTGGATAGATTTTGTATTTGCCCACTTGTCCAAATGTGATGGAAATAAACTTTTAAACTTCTTTAAAATCTTTGTTTTCAGGGTCCGTATCGTTATAAAAAGTGACCATATTCAGAAAGGGATTACAAACATAATATATTTTGTAAAACACTGATTAATTAGATTTTCACTCGCGCTTCGATCGGAATTGTATTTTCTTTAAGGTTAGTAATTATCAGCTAGTGAATACAATGATGAATGTTATTATAAAGCAAAATTTACAGCTTGCGCTTCGCGCTCACAAACAAATAACAATACAATGATTTAACGGTTTAACTATGTCTTCAGGTCGATATAATGTATTTGTGGAATATGTTTTATTTTTTCCAACCTTATATTCTTTAAAATTGTCATTAGTTTATGTGTAATATGTGAAATAGATCATTCTGTTTTGAATTTTGGGTATACAAATATTTAGGACGCCTTATTCCGTTTGAGTCTATAATAATTCCCATTCCGGAGTTTCCGTTCTCCCCCCCCCCCCACCCCCGACCGTCATCACATGAAATCGCCGCCCCTGATGGTAGGGGAGACCGGGACAATTGTAACACGGGGCAATTGTAACAGAGGCTCCCATCCCTAGCAGAAACATGCTTCAAACTTAACCTATTAATGTAAAAAAAAAAAAACAACAAACAAACAAAAAAACATGTGCATTTCATCGCTCCATGTGACGTTTGAGTGTAAGCAGATTTAACGGTTCATGGAACTTTTTACAGCAAACAAAAAAATTTTGAGCAGGAAAATAATATCTGACATGGCTGTCATTTTCATTTATTGAGAAATGAGCCTGTATTTTGCTAAAGTTTCAACAATGAATACCTAAAGCTACATACTACTGTATGATACTGCACACAACAAAATGAGAACTTGCATATATGAGTGATCACACTCAAATATCCAAGTATTTTTGACAATATAGTGACACACATCCATGAGTGCTTTCACTCAATTAAGCTACTTTGAAAACGCACCTAATCGAGTATTTTTAATTTGACACTATAGTGACACACCAAAATGAGTTTATTTAATTAACTCATTTTATTGAGTAACATAACTAATTGTTTTGAGTACATTGCACAAACTAATCTAGTGAGTAACGCTTTACATACTCAGAGAGTCAGTAAGTAAAGGTTGCACAAACTCATGTGATGAGTTTGTGCAACCTTTACTTACTGACTCTCTGAGTATGTAAAGCGTTACTCATCAACTTGCTTGTGATGAGTTTGTGCAACCTTTACTTACTGACTCTCTGAGTATTTAAAGCGTTACTCACTAGGTGAGTCCTATTCCTTTTTGTTTGTTTGTTTGCCTGTTTTTATAATATTTGGAATGTTCCGATGATATACACATCAGTACATCAATTCACTCAAACCAATACACTGCATTACTCACTTCAGTGCATCAATTCACACAAACCAATACATTGCATTACTCACATCAATGCATAAAATTACTCAAACTGTGTACATGACTGACAAAGTGATGGGAAATCCATGCATGGTAATCTAGCTGTTAGTGTTATCAGACTATGTATATCATCGGAACATTCCAAATATCATTATAAAACCAGGCAAACAAACAAAAAGGAATAGGACTCACCCAAAGACAATAAGAGCATGCAGGCTCTCCGCTCTCCGTTTCGCTATACATGTACGTACGTACGCGTAGAACATACCTCGTGTGCAGTCTCGATATCCGTACTCGTGATCCGAGTAGGCGTACCGGGCGCAACATGTAAAAGTACCGCATAGCCAGTTAAATTACTCTCAAAGACTTTCACGAGACTTGAGACGTACGAAGACGTGTCGTAGTTTACTCATCTAGTGAATTACAGGCTATATAGAATTTCTCAGCAATTCTTACTTTAATCGATTGTTAGTGTTTTCACCCGATCATCCACCAAGCCGTACCAAGTTGAAGAGAAACTCTCTTGCACAATTGTTTTACGCAATTGAACATGTAAAGTTACAAAGGGATACTCAAGAAAAAAAATATTGAGTATATATACTCAATAATCTTTTTCTTGAGTATCCCTTATTAACTTTACATGTTCTGGAAGAGCGGGTGTGTACTTTTAACAGAAACACAGATTCTGAAGTAAAAATACGTGATATACGAATAAAAGCACTCGCCTCTAAGAATAGCAAACGGGTTTTACTCATGGAAACTAGTTCTTATTTTTTGTGTGTGCTGTATGGTACTGCTGTATGGTACTGCTGCATGGTACTACTGTATGGTACTGCTGTATGGTACTGCTGTATTGTATTGCTGTGTGGGACTAGCATGAAAGTAATATCTGACATGGCTGTCATTTTCATTTATTGAGAAATTAGGCCTGTATTTTGCTAAAGTTTCAACAATGAATACATAAAGCTACATACTACTGTATGATACTGCTTTATGGTACTGCTATTTGGTACTGCTCTATGGTACTGCTGTATGGTACTGCTGTATGGTACTACTGTATGGTACTGCTGGATGGTACTGCTGTATCTTACTGCTGTATGGTACTACTGTATGGTACTGCTGTATGGCACTGCTGTATGGTACTGCTGTGTGGTACTGCTGTATCGTACTGCTGTATGGTACTTCTATGTGGTACTGCTGTATGGTACTGCTGTTTGCTACTGCTGTCTGGTACTACTATCTGGTACTGCTGTACGGTACTTTGGCACAAATACCACATGTATGGTATTTTGGCACTAATCACAGCAATGCCATTGGCCAACATGTGGTATTTGTGCCAACAAACATACAGCAATACCATACATGTGATATTTGTGCAAAAAAAAAACATACAGTAATACCATACATATGGTATTTGTGCCAAAAAAAAAACATACAGCAATACCATACATATGGTATTTGTGCCAAAAAACAAAACATACAGCAATACTATACATATGGTATTTGTGCCAAAAATCATAGGGGAGACCGGGCATGGAAGTTACACGGGTCAGTTGTTACAGTTCTCAGTGTGCTAAGTTGGAACAAGAGAGTTCGTGCTAGCTGGCATCTATATACAGCCTACATATAGCTGTGATGATCTACCGGTCGTAGGTTTCTCCGTTGTTTTATTAAAAAGTAAATCAACAAAAACCATTTTGTACAGTTCAAAGTAAATTTTTGACAAAAATTGAAATTTGTAATAACTCTTACAACTGAAGGCACATGATGATAGTCTGGTATTGTAAATATAGTACATGTATGTCACTAATGTACCCCCGAGCCATGCCCTGTAATTCTGCCTAATGGCTGTGCTACAGTTGATTTTTGTGTGTAAAATCACCCATGGGGTAGGTTGTTACAACAACCTACTCCATGTCGATGTAACAACTTAAGGGAGACCGGGGATGGAAGTTACACGGGTCAGTTGTTACAGTTCTCAGTGTGCTAAGTTGGAACAAGAGAGTTCGTGCTAACTGGCATCTATATACAGCCTTCACATAGCTGTGCTGAACTGCCGGTCGTGAGGTTTTTTCTCCGTTGTTTTATTAAAAAGTAAATCAACAAAAACCATTTTTTACAGTTCCAAGTGAATTTTTGACAAAACTTAAAACTTGTAATAGTTCTTACAACTGAAGGCACATCATAATAGTCTGGTATTGTGAATATAGTACATGTATGTCACTTATATACCCCAGAGCCATGCCCTGTAATTCTGCCTAATGGCTTTGCTACAGTTGATTTTATGTGTAAAATCACCCCAAAATGGAGTGTGTGAGTAGGGGAGACCGGGGATGGACGTTACAAAATTCACATTTTGGGCCAGATAATTCTAATGAAAGTACTCACACACTCAATTTTGGGTCTGTAGTTAGCCTATTAATGTTGGCTAAAACCTAAGGCACATAGAACTTGAAAACATGCAAACACTAATTAACTACAGCTTAATTAATGAAGACATTTTTTTGTAACAACCTACCCCGTATACGGGGTAAGTTGTTACACCATACGGGGTAAATTGTTGCTGTAAACATACACTCTCAGAACGCTGGTAAAAAAAATGCATATTAAAACCAGTTGGTTAAAAATATTAACCAATAATGTATTAAAAAGAAAAGTTGGTTAAAAAACAAGTTGGTTAAACGTGAAAAAGCATGGGTTGGTTAAAAAAGCCCAATTCCATTTTTAACCAATAGTTGGTTAAAAATATTGGTCACGTGGAAGAAAAACAACCAATGGGAAACGCGGATTTCACAAAGATACGCGCTCCGCTCCTCGCGCTAGAAATCTTGCGATTTTCATTTATACACGTAAGATATAGCGCGCCTATTCATTGCACGTACTTTGATCGCGGCGACAACAAGGTTACACAAGCTGACTGCTGGTCTGGCTGGACCTATCTTGACAATCTGATCAAAGTATGGTAGGTAGAAATGACTTGAAGAGTATAGGCCTGTGATATAGGCCTAGGACTAACATGCATTATGTTTTGGACTACATGGCCAGTACGGTTCTTAATTATTTCGGTTGAGACGTTAGACCTAACGTTAGGTATTAAACTTGCTTGAAATTTATGCAACTCCGGTCTAGAATCTAATGTTAAATACTTCGCTCTCCAATCAGCTTGGTCTTGGTTGGCTAAATATTTAGAACTACGTTAGAACCATCACCTGAATCTAAATTTAGCCTAAATATTTTTAGACCTCTCGATGTGGATATAGTCCAAGAGATCTAGGCCTAGAGTCTACTTGATTGGTTTAAGAGTGATGACTTTGGAATCTTAATGTAGAATCTAACATTAGGCCAACATCTCATTTCTATATTTTAGATCTACAATTAGATCCAGTTAGATTTCACCTACTGGACTGGATTGTAAGTCTAACGTCTGAAGAAGTAATGATCTGTACTGGACCAATATTATGGCAACTGTAGCCTACTTTATTTAGGCAACATAATGCATGTAGTCTAATAATACAGGCATAATCTTCATGTTATTTGTACCAATTACTTGATCAAATTGCCAAAAGGCCGGTCAGTCCGGTCTATCGCTTGATTTTTTTTTTAAACCAACATGATGTATTAAAAAAAGAAATTACCAATTAAGTATTAAAAAATTTAACCAACTAGGGTTGGTTAAAATATTTTAACCAACTTTTTATTAAGTTTTAATACATAATTGGTTAATTTTAACCAACTGGGTTGGTTAACGCGTTTAAAACAGTTGGTAAGTTCATATATTTGAACCACGGTTGGTTAAAATTTTGCCCGGTTGGTTAATATTTTTCTGAGAGTGTAGGGGTAATTGTAAAATGTGTAAATCTCTTATACCATACTTTTGTTTCAACTTTCCATGTTTCTTGTATCGTTAACAGTAGATCAAGTAGAACTCTAGAATAGACTAAGTAATATAATGAATATCAAAATATTAACACCCAGAAAATGAAACAAAATTACTTTAAATGTGTAATGTAATTGGTCTAGGTTGTTACATTGACATGGGGTAGGGTAGGTTGTTGTTACATAAATCAACTGTAGACAGCCATTAGGCAGAATTAGGGCATGGTTCAGGGGTATATTAGTGAATACTGTACTATATTTACAATACCAGACTATCATCATGTGCCTTCAGTTGTAAGAATATTACAATTTTTAATTTTTGTCAAAAATTCATTGGAACTGTAAAAATGGTTTTGTTGATTTACTTTTTAAATAAAACAACGGAGAAACCTCACGACCGGCAGTTATCACGCTATGTGTAGGCTGTATATAGATACCAGTTAGCAGAATTCTCTTGTTCAACTTAGCACACTGAGAACTGTAACAACTGACCGTGTAACTTCATCCCCGTCTCTACCTTTCATTAGAATTATCTGGCCAAATGTGAATTTTGTAACGTCCTCCCCGGTCTCCCACCAATTATTACATAATTTATGTAAAATTACTTTTGTCTCAATTTTCGAGTGTTAATATTTTTATGTTTCTATTATTACTTTTGTATATTCTAGAGCTCTACTTGATCTACTGTTAACGTTGCCAAGAAACTGGAAGTTGAAACAAAAGCATGGTATAAGATATTTGCACATTGTCAACTTCCCCCGTAAGTTTACATATTGTAACAATCTACCCCGTATGGTTAACAATACTTACCGTATACGGGGTAGGTTGTTACAAAAAAAATGTCTTCATAAATTAAGCTGCACACAAAAAACAAGAACTGTTTCCATGAGTAAACCCGTTGTTGGCTACTCTTGGAGGCGAGTGCTTTTATTCGTATATCAGTATTTGTTTACTTCAGAATCTGCGTTTCTGTTAAGAGTGCACACCGCTCTTCTTCAGAACATGTAAAGTTACTAAGGGATACTCAAGAAAAAAAATTATTGAGTATATATACTCAATAATTTTTTTTTTCTTGAGTATCCTTAGTAACTTTAATGTTCAATTACGTAAAATATTGTGGCAAGTGAGTTTCTCTCAACTTGGTACGGCTTGGTGGATGATCGGGTGAAAAACTAACAATCGAGTAAGTGAGAATTGCCGAGAAATTCTATATAGCCTGTGTAATTCACTAGTGATGAGTAAACTACGACACGTCTTCGTACGTCTCAAGTCTCGTGAAAGTCTTTGAGAGTAATTTTACTGGGCTATGCGGTACTTTTACAAGTTGCGCCGAGTACGCCTGCTCGGATACGAGTACGGACATCAAGACTGCACTACGAGGTATGTTCTACGCGTAGTTACGTACATGTATAGGGCAACCATAGAGTTACACTCTGTGAGCGGAACGGATCCGAGAGCGGAGAGCCTGCATGCTCTTTTATTGGGTGCTTTGGGGTGAGTCCTATTCCTTTTTGTTTGTTTGTTTGCCTGTTTTTATAATGATATTTGGAATGTTCCGATGATATACATCGTCTGGTAACACTAACAGCTAGATTTCCATGCATGAATTTAATTCCCATTACTTTGTCAGTCATGTACACAGTTTGAGTAATTTGATGCATTGATGTGAGTAATGCAATGTATTGGTTTGTGTGAATTGATGCACTGAAGTGAGTAATGCAGTGTATTGGTTTGATTGAATTGATGCACTGATGTGTATATCATCGAAACATTCCAAATATCATTATAAAAACAGGCAAACAAACAAACAAAAAGGAATAGGACTCACCTAGTGAGTAACGCTTTACATACTCAGAGAGTCAGTAAGTAAAGGTTGCACAAACTCATCACAAGCAAGTTGATGAGTTTGTGCAACCTTTATTTACTGACTCTCTGAGTATGTAAAGCGTTACTCACTAGATTAGTTTGTGCAATGTACTAAAAAAAATTAGTTATGTTACTCAATAAAATGAGTTAATTAAATAAACTCATTTTGGTGTGTCACTATATTGTCAAATTAAAAATACTCGATTAGGTGCGTTTTCAAAGTAGCTTTATTGAGTGAAAGCACTCATGGATGTGTGTCACTATATTGTCAAAAATACTTGGATATTTGAGTGTGATCACTCATATATGCAAGTTCTCATTTTTTGTGTGTGTAGTTAATTAGTGTTTACATGTTTTCAAGTTTGCCAACAACAATACCATACATATATCTTATTTGTGCCAAAAAACATACAGCAATACCATACATATGGTATTTGTGCCAAAAAACCATACAGCAATACCATACATATGGTATTTGTGCCAAAAACCCATACAGCAATACCATACATATGGTATTTGTGCCAAATACCACATCACTGCTGTATGATATTCTTATGGTACCGTTTTCCTGTGTGGTATTTCCCTATGGTACTTCTATGGTATTTTATTGTACCATAGAAATACCATAGGAATACCACAGGACATTCAGAAATACCATATAAATACCACAGGACATTCAGAAATACCACAGGAATACCACAGGACATTTTTGTAAGGGTGATTTGTCCCTCTGTGACAAAAAAAAAATGTCACGGACGGACAACATTTTAAATTCATATGAAATAAATGCATCACAACTGATAAAGGTGTAATTCATACACAGCAAAGGTCTTGCAATGAGGAGATAGCTTTGCATATTTTTATTTCAAACAAGCAATAACAAAGAGAAAAAAATACTTTTGTTCTATTCTTTTGTTACGGACGGACATTTTTTGGGTCAAAATATTAAAATCTATCGCACAGAATTATTTTCCCATCTAATTAATTCTATTTTTTTCTTGTTTTGTTTGGAAGTACTTTCAACCTCTCTGTATCAGTAAAGAAACAATTAAAAAGATGAGTAGATATTGAATTGAGACTGATTTTACTTTCACTGAAAAATGTGCGTCCGTGATATTATTTTTAGGCACCACCGTAGAAAGAAAGTATACTTCAAAGGCTCCTCATCATTGCATATCTTTGAAAATCATATTTTAATCATTTGAGATGTTGGTCTAAATCCTGAAAATACTTTCATCCCCTAAATCTCAATTTGAAATTTTCACCTCGGTGCTCACTCTTAACTGGTCAGGCTCTTCCAAAAATTTGAATATGTTAGTAAGGGGAGGGTCCACGAGGCCGAGTATTTTTCCTACGAAAAAATATTCACTCAACCGCCGTTTTCTTTTTAAGAAAAAGAAATACATTACTGACGAAAAATAAAAATAAGGAAAATATTTAAAACTAAAGTTTCAAAATTTCACAAAGAATAAACGAATGAAAAGGTATCCAACGGCCACTACACTTTTGTAATGCTGGTGTCACATGCACCGGGTAAAATGAACGGGTCTTCGCCGTTCACCGAAAAACCAAAATTTGCAACACGGCAATAGAACGGCACCGGCTACATTGCATTTTTCATCATTTTCACCGGGTCTGTACCGTTCAATACCGGGTCTATACCAGGTCCTAGCCAGCCTGGTACCGGGCTAACCGTTTTCATATGTAGTCCACGCTTTCATATTGTCCGTGAGATTACCGCTTTCCCACCGGCCTAACCGCTCTCTGACAAGAAAAACAAAATTGTTTTCTTCGCCGGGTGACTCACCGTTTTCCACCGTTGGCGACCGTGCGAAACAGGTTGATGCGAACGGCGGGACACGGAGGATACCCGGTGATGGTACACGGTGGGTCGGTGATGACCCATCAAAAACGTTCACGTGATTTTTTTTCATCGGTTCATGCCCGGCGAATGTTTTGAGCATGCTCGAGCATGCTCAAAATTTTCGCCGGGCATGAACCGCAGGCACTGGTCGACGGAGACCCGGTGTAAGGGCGGTATAATGACGTTGTGATGACGGTATGCGGATGGTGTGAGGACGGAAGAAACGCTCCACACCCGTCCACAAAGCGGTCATATGCACGGTGTTGGACTGGACTGGTGGATCCACCTTTATGGTGTCTTCAAATCACGTATATGGTGTTTTGTTTGACATTAGTTTCTAAAGTTTCATTATAACAGCTTTGGAAATAAACATTAAACTACTAAGCTCCAGTAAAGTTTTGTCTAGTACGTTTGCCAAAATTACATGTATACTTTATACCCGCGTTTCATTTAAAAAAAATGTGTTAGTTTTATTGAATAATATTTTAATTTCTCCGCGAAAATTCCCCATGCTTTTGAAATATTTCAATCTTGTTACGTCAAATGAAATATTGTTACCATAATAAAAGTACTTTATTATTACTTTTTAATCATTATATTATCAATTGTCTAATAGTTTTCATAATCATTTCATTGCAACATTCTTTTAGCCAAATTATAACCCTCTATAGAATCGCATCAAGAAAAATGTCCTCATCATTCCTAATTCTGTTTTTTTGATATTTTTGTATGATCCATGGATTAGTTTTTTGTTTATTTTTCTTTTCGTTGTTTTACACACGACCCCTTTGAATGATTTTACTGTGATTGAATAAATTAATCAGACCTATACAAGATAATACCTTGATATAATATTTTTATTAATAAAAATACATGCATAATGACATTGTATTGTATATCTGAGAAACCACTTTTAAGATTGCCAAAAATACGAATTTTGCTTGCCATAGATCGTATAATTCATATAATTAATTCAATTTCAGTAGGGTATATAGTTATGTTAATGACATACCGAAATTGAACCACTTTTCAAGTAAGCCTACACAGAATCGGAAATACGAAAAGAAACTTATCCAGGCATTTCCCGACCGGAAATTAAGGAAGAAAAAGTGCCTAAAATTGGGAATTAGGGGCGTTTGCCCCCTCCCCCATATCGCCAGCCCCTCCTCCAGAAAAAAAATAATAATATACATGTATATGAATGGGTGGAGTGACCCGTTTGGAACGATTCCTACCCCATGGTTGTTGTTTGAATAATGATGGGATATTGGACGACCAAAGACCAAAACGCAGACCCCCTATCAATAATTATAATCAACACATACAAAAATAATATTATTTCAAAATGAAGAAACTTTGTGGTAAAAAAAAAAATCCCTTGAGGTATTCACGCCTTTTTGGTACTCTAATATAGAACAATATAATAAGTACGATCAATTAGATATTGTATAAAATCGATTATAAATTGTTAATAATTAAACCAGAATTGATATGAAAACAGAAACAGAGGCTTAACATGGAAGTAAATTAAACAAATGCGACAAAATATGGGCCCCCTATAAAACTATAATTTCCGAGTAAACCAGCCCCTAAAGAACGTTAATAATCATCTCCCTGTTTATGTCATATGATTTATTCCTCATGGTATAGGGTACATGCAGGTAATATGGGCCAGCAGGTAATATGGGCCACCTGAAGCAAATCATGTCGTGACCGTCGACCGGTGACCGGTGACCGGTTTGAGCACCATAATGTTGTTCATATGAACTGTAAACGAAAATATATCGTCGTGAGAGCATCTGATGCCGACATTTCTCTGAGAAAATTGCTGAAAACCAACAAGGTAGGTAAAACTTACGGCATTTTTTTACCCTGATGTAAAATTTGATATTTCACAGAATGTGATGGTGAAAGAGTGTTTGAGGGGGTAACCTCAATTTTTTGTACATTTGGTAAGCTTATAGTTTCATTTTGATCATACTAGCGTGTACAGGTCAATTTGTTTTAGTGAAGGGGTGCAATGTGGCATTGAATATTTACCTGACACAGCAACATTAGTGCAGGTAATATGGGACATCCAAAATGGTGGAAATGATTCTAGTACTTAGTATTGGCATGAGGCATCAATCTCTTAGCTACGATTTTTTGGGGTATATTCACAGTATATAATTGATATAAAGAACTTATTGTAGGCCTATATTGACTTGTATAATGAAAATAATATTTAAATAATATTGAAAAAAGAAATAATATACAAAACACATAACAATGAAATATATAGTCAAAGGATTTACTGAAGGGTCTTATAATTTCAAATTATATCTTAAAGTTAATGATTTTCAACATTTTAAGCAAATTCCAGACATGGTAGAGTCATTGTAGTTTTTAAAACATACATTAAATACATGTGCCCATATTACCTGCACATGCAGGTAGTATGGGCACTTTGGTAATGACGTCAACATTTGAATATTGCATACAGGGGGGTTGGTGATAATTGTTTTCCTTCACAATAAAAGTTAGAGCAGTAGTTATTGATTCATATAAACAAAGATTGGACTGTGTGTCATTTCGTAATTTTATGCAAATTAGGCAAATGAGCTTAGGGGGCCCATATTACCTGCATGTATCCTATAATACTTTTGTTTTGAGAAATATTTCTCTGGGTATTACGTTTTAACTCAAATTCATTCAGTTATTGATTGATCTTGTTGGTAAACAATTAGGGGACAACCGATTTAAAAACGTAGTTTTCACGTATAGATTTCATGTACTAGGAGCTGGCAAGTTTAGCCACAAGGGGGCGTATTTGATGCGGAAAAGGGGGGGAGGTGATCGATTCATGTTGTCCGACCTCAGCAAGGTCCATCTCCGTCCTGCAAACGGGCATTAAACGGGTGCGGTGTCCTCATTCAGTCCTTTTACCGCCCTTTTAACGACTGGTCCGGTTTAAGACCGTTCTGAAATACCCGGTCATCACCCGGAAAGAACCCGGTAAGAGTTCGGCCGTTCTTGAAAATCCTCTCGGGAACGGGTGCCCAGCGAGCTCCTATGAACGTGTTGGACGGGCTTCAACCGCTTCACCGTGTGTCTCACCGTTTTCCGCCGTGTGCACAAATTTGGCTAGAACGGTGGCGAACGGTGGGTCAACACGGCCCATGTGATAGACTAGAGCCATTTTTAAAAAAGAGGCCTCTATAAGCTTTTAGAAGCATTTTTAGGTTATAGTTGGGAACCAGTCTATTTCACATAATTCAAGTGTGCTGAATCTGATAAGACCGGTTCCCAAGCCGATTTCTCATGTTTTTGTAAGGAGGGCCGAATGGTAAGGACTTGGGGGAAGGGGTGGGGACAATCAGCACCCGAACAGAATGTAAACAGACACCGGTCTTGGGTCTCAGGATTGGTACTTTATTACTTCTCCAGTCTGAGAAGCCTCTCTTGGTGTACATCGACTAGCCGCTATTAAGGAGAGATGTAGCGGAGTCAGAATGAAACATTGATATATTTAAAAATAGTAAATAAACATTCATTTATTAAACAAGAACAAATAAAAACTAAAAAAACATATAGCACATTAATCCATTTACGACTCCCTCACGGCGACATTATGCGGGTCGGGTCAGCCTATTGTTACACGTCTACAATAGAACCCCGTACATTACGCGTTTGTGCACACAAGACATACCGACATAGCACCTTCAAGTAAGATAACAAAAACCACTTCAAAACACACCTTCTAAAATACATACTGAAATATTTCAACTTATTCTTCTTACTTAAGTGTTTATCTCTTGCCTGTTATATGTCGAATCGTTCTTACAAATCTAAATATTAAGGAAATGGGTAAATTAAAACGAGAACAAGAAATGAGAATCCTTACCTAAGGAGAGATGTAGCGGAGTGAGGTCAAGGGTTATACTAGCCGCCGCCAACGATCTCAATGCGTACAATGCGTATTACATTAATAAGATACAATTCCAGGCTCCTCACATTTTCACCACCTAATTTGCATAAACAAAATGGCCGCCAAACTGACAATTTTTGAGCTTCTGTCTCCACTCTTTCCTGGTGGTATCCACTTTTTACCTTTATAATGGCTGCCTAATTTCGCACTCACAATAAATATCATGTTGAATTTCTAGAATAAGCATTAGAATTTAAGTAAACAATCAATTTGATCTTTTAAAACTAACTCATTATGCAAATTTATGCAAGTTTGCAACCTTACAATGTATATGCTATAATTTCATCAACTTACATGAAACTCAAACGTTTGTAAACTGAGGTTCAGATATCCTTCATAACATTTAAAAACAAAATCAAAGCCCCAAAATATTATTTTATGATAGACGCCCATTTATTTCATTGTTGTGCAAATTTATTTTGTTTTTCTACGTGATTTTGAACAGATCTGTGAAAAATAGTCGCATGAAAAATGATAAACTTTAATGATAATTGTGGTCTTTTACCACAAATTTTGACGGGTATGGAGGTACAAACAGACAAAAACTAACATTTGTGCATGCACACATGCACACACCCTCACACCACACCCACACACATACACACACACACACACACTCTCTCTCTCTCTCTCTCACACACACACACTCACACACACACACATTCGCATTCATCTGCATGTACAATAGGCACTTTCATACAAAGTGTTTAAAATTGAGCCTACTATTTCTGCCATTCGTACCACTACCTTAAAGAGAATGTAGTGTAAGTGTAGTGGGAAATATGAACAAATTATTATGAGCTTTCAAATTATTTTCATGGCATTGAGATTATTGTAGTATGAATGTCCAGTACAAAGGATTGCTCTTCAAATGTTGAATTGTTATCAACCTTTCCCTATCACTAAGAGACAGTTCCTTCCACAAATCAATCTTTTGACCATAACAATAATTTCGCTTTAAATTTGAAGAACACTGACCAGTGTTTATTACAGGATTTTGCTCTGGGATTAAACTCTTCCAGGTCACCAAGGGTACATAGTTCCATCAGATGGGAGCTTATCAAAAGGTGTTTCATTGTTTGGTCTTCCTAAAACTCACACAAATTTTGTCCATCTTCGCTCTATCCCCATTTTGTCATAAGGACCTTACACTGTACTGTGCCACCGGTGCCTGGTCATGTCCTAAGGTGGTTCAGGCATGACCAGCTTTGCTATGGCTCATCAGAACCTGATGAGAGAGATTCTTTTGGACATTTGGACATCCACAGATATATAGACTGACATCTTCCTCTCAAGGATAGGAATAACCAATAGACTGACATCTTCCTCCCAAGGATAGGAATAACCAATATACTGACATCTTCCTCTCAAGGATAGGAATAACCAATAGACTGACATCTTCCTCTCAGGGATAGGAATTACCAACAGAGGGAAGCTGGTTAGGGACTTTATGGAGATCGCTAGAAGTTCCTCAGCATGGATTTTGACAAATAAATCCAGCAAACAGATGGCATCTCGACCTGATGCTGCTGCTACATAGCCCTATCGAGTTAATGTTAATGGAAGGAAAACTATTGATAAGCATTTGTTGACTGATATTGATTCAAATATTGCCAAAAAGATTGACAATATTATGTAAGCTACAGTGTGAGTGTGCATGTGTTTGTGTGTTTCTGTCAGTAAGTATGTGTATGTGCGTGTTCGTGTGTTTGTGTGTAAGGATGAGTGCGTGGGTCCATGCGTGTACACATGTTGGCTTGTACCTGCATTTCCGTTAAATGTTGTGGTAAAAGACAATTTTTATCATCATTCAAACATTTAACATGGTTAAGGTAATTATTTTTCATCTTTATGTAACCATTTTGACAGATCTTGTTCTAAGTCACGTGCAAAAACAAAGAAATACAAAAGAAATTTGCATGAAAATATAAAAAATGAGCATCGACATTAAAAGATAATTCTTGTTTTACAATGATTTCAAAAGGGAAGGATATCTGAATTATATCTGAACATCTGTTGTCCGAAAGTTGGAGAACCCTTGAGGTAATTTTACCAAGTTATTCAAGTTATAGCATGTAAGATCGCAAACATGCATTGATTGGGATAATAAATTAGATTTAAAACATCAAATTTATTATTTTCTTAAATTCTTATGCTCAGACAAGCAAGTTTACATAATAATCAATGTGACTGCTAAATAACGAGGCCCATTACACGGCTAAAAAGTGCGTACTATCAGGAGGAGTGGAGACATACTATGTACACTCGAAAATGGTCAATTTGGCGGCCATTTTGTTTATGCAAATTAGGTGGTGAAATCGTTAAAAATCGGCTTGGAAACCAGTCTTATCAGACTAAGCACACTTGAATCATGTGAAAGAGACCGGTTCCCAACATTTACAACTCTTGAGCTAATTTGATCAAGTTATAGCACCATTGTACCATTATAAGATCGCAAACATGCATAAATTTACATAATTAATTAATTTAGAGACATATAATTGATTATTTATTAATTTGTAATGCTCAGTTTACCAATTTTACATAATAATCAAGGGTAAAAAGTGGACACAACCAGGGAGGAATGGAGACATAAGCTCAAAAATGGTCAATTTGGCGGCCATTTTGTTTATGCAAATTAGGTGGTGAAAACGTGAGAAATCGGCTTGGGAACCGGTCTTATCAGACTCAGCACACTTGAATTGTGTGAAATAGACCGATTCCCAACCGTAACCTAAAAATGCTTCTAAAAGTCATATTTTGCCTAAATGGCTCTAGTCTATGACACCTGCATTAGATTAGTAAGTGAGATGAGACTCGAGTATAGATCATAATATTGCCCCGATTTACGAAAGCCTTAGAAAATTAATGCCCGTTTTTATTATCTGCAATTTATAAGATTATACTTTAGGCTTCATTGGAGGATATGCTTAGCGGTAACTTTCCTATTGACCCAGACAAATATCCTGATGAAAGAATATACGATATGAAAAATAATCGGACTCGTGGACCCTCGGCCTCGTAGGCCCTCGGCCTCGTGGGAAAATAATCGGCCTCGTGGGAAGATCCCGTTAGTAAATTGGTCTATTTTATGTATGTAGGGTCCTACCCTTGAAATCGATCGGGTAAATGTGCCAATCATTGATGTAAATTTTCCTGTGCAGATTTCTTTGGGACCATTTCATACCGTCAAAAGATTGGAACTCTGCAAGACCGTCATGGATGTGTAAAGCAGTTTGGTAAGTATTTTTGAGGTTTAACTTATCTTGATTGATAATTACGTTAAAAGGGATATACACTGTCCGTCATAAAGGTGGAATATTTTTTTGCCGCTATAGCGACATGATTTTGCTCTGACTTTAATTTCTTGAATATGTCTGTCCCTGCTTTTACTTTTTGGGACCATGGCTATATCTTGGACATTCTCCCAACCTTTCACGTGGACCTTTTTCCAAAAAAGTTTTGTCAACCCCCGTGATGCCCATTTTTGTCATTTTTTTCTCATTTTGGGGCCCCTTTTTGTTTTCTCGGCCGATCAAGCCCCCCTCAGTCCTACCCCCAGGAAACGCGACTGGGGTGTACTGTTTTATATGGTTCTTTAAGTTAAATCTATATTTCTGGGGACAGCCTAAGGTCTCTTGTCTAGGGGAGAGCTTGAAGTAAAAAACGAGATTGGTGAAAATTCGGAATATTTTATTCCATCTTTATGCTAAAAACAAAAGAAATGAAAAACCACCTTTAACCCATAAATATCATCATTTTCTCCTTAAATTTTGTTTAGCCTTGATGACAAGGCTGTAAATAGTCATTATTGATAATGCTTTATTTTGATTTATGTTTGGTTGATATTTTACAAAAATGAATAAAATGAATGTTGAACCCCAATCAAAATAAATTTTGACCCCTCCCCTAGACAAAAGAGTCGAGCCTGTAACCATAAATCTAGATTTAATTTAAAGAACAATAACAAATCTCCACCTCAGACGTGTTTCCTTGGGGTAGGACTGAGGGGGCCTTGGTGGGTCGCGTGAACAAAAAAGGGCCCCACAAATATGAAAAAATGACGAAAATGGCCATCTTTTGGGGGTGACAAACCTTTTTTGAAGAAAAATCCCCGGGAAGGGTTGAGGGAACGTCCAAGATATACCCAGGATCCCAGAAAGTGAGATCGGTGACAAACAGATTCAAGAAATTAATAACGGAGCAACATAATGTCGCTTGAGCCAGAACATAATATTCCACCTTTATGACGAACAGTGTATTTCCATTATACGTCTTTATTTGAAAGAAAATCATCAAAAATCAGGCTCAGTTTATATTGTGAGCATTGATGATATTAAAAAAAAAACCTTCAATTTACAACAACGTCACTTTGTATGCTATCATAGACGGAGACATTGTATGATATTCCATGAATATTCTCTTTCTATCTATTATATATATTTGTAATATACTCATTGTATATCTAAAAGAAGATTCTCTCCTACCTATAGATCTGTATTTTTATTTTTTTAAAACCAATTTGCACAGTCATCAATTTATTGCACATTTATAGATTTGGTATCACTGACCGGATACGGGTTAATCTTTAAAGGGACAAAAAAAGTTACGGTCATATACAAATTACATTTCAAATTGTTAGTACGGTAGGCATATATAGGGGAGAGCGGGGTTATACATTGCGTCCCAAAAAGAACTATACACTTTTGAAATGGCTGCCAAATTAAAAAATATATGATTTTAGGTAATGAAATTTACATGTATAGAAAGCTCATTATCCCAACTTTTATATGACACCAAAAAGTTCGAAAATAAGTCATGCATGAATGAGCAGCGTTCACTTTTGTAAAGGGTATGGAAATTAGGGTGCGCAGGAATTGCCCTACCAATTTGTATGAGGAAAGTCATTCGGAGCTTATGGAATGGAGGATGATATGCAGAATTACTGATCAATTATGATGAGTTGGGGTTTGCTAAGTGAAAT
Source organism: Paracentrotus lividus (assembly GCA_940671915.1). NCBI lineage: Eukaryota > Metazoa > Echinodermata > Echinoidea > Camarodonta > Echinidae > Paracentrotus > Paracentrotus lividus. The sequence goes on from CALNVZ010001280.1 coordinate 152,798, forward strand.
TGGTGGAATTGGGGATTACAATTTCATGCATGAATGAACAGGAATATGTATTTCCTATTGTTGCATTGTAACTTTCCAAGGTATATTTAGTGAGGTCCTTCAGTGGTGTGTTTAATCTCTATCTCTCTTCCTTTTCTCTCCCTTCCTCTTTCTCTCCCTTCCTCTTTCTCTCTCTTTGTCTTCATCCCTCTCTCTCTCTCTCTTCTTTCTTTCTCTCCCTGTCTCTCTCCCTCCCTCTCTATCTATCTCTCTCTTTTTTTGCATGGGTGTGTTTTTGACCATTCATATTCATTGGTTTCTACTCCAAATATCCTGACTACCTTCCCACATCCCGGTCTACTCACATTTACCCAAATTGGGATGGTTGATGACAATCTATCAATCTATCAACACCCAGCTAGCAATCACTTAATCAACAGTGTACCAGTCTCCAAGTGTTTCAACTAATCAAACAAGCATTACATCATCTTCATACAGTTATTTCAATCACCATGTCTTACTGTTATCCAATAAATCAATCAACTCAATTGATCAACCAACCAACTATCCAGTCATTTTAGCAATTTGAACTTTCGTAAAGGAATATGGTACAGTGTAACACAAATTTATGAAATTAACATGTCAGTCTTTATTTTCAGTTGATTATTGTTCTTTTCAATTTTACACTTGTTTTATCCATCCTGTAACAAAACAAAAAGGAGAAAAAAAAAATCTGATAATGCAAAATTAAAATAAAAGTCTGTACGTTCAATGCTCAACGTGTCCTCCTCCTCTTTCTATGCACAACCTGTTTGTTGAAAAAAAAAATGTCACTGATATTGGACATTCAGACAATCCAAAAGATCATCAAAATGATCATCAACAGGGATCAAAAATCTTACCCTGCATCTCACCTGTTTTGCACCCCATTCTGAATAAACCTTGAAAAGTTACAATGCTATAATAGGAAATACATATTCCTGTTCATTCATGCATTAAATTGTAATCCCCAATTCCACCAATTTCACTTAGCAAACACTAACTCATCATAATTGATCAGTAATTCTGCATATCATCCTCAATTCCATAAGCTCCAAATGACTTTCCTCATACAAACTGGTAGGGCAATTCCTGCGCACCCTAATTTCCATACCCTTTACAAAAGTGAATGCTGCTCATTCATGCATGACTTATTTTCGAACTTTTTGGGATAATGAGCTTTCCATACATATAAATTTCATTACCTAAAATCATATATTTTTTTTATTTGGCAGCCATTTCAAAAGCGTATATAGTTCTTTTTGGGACGCACTGTATGGAACATTGTTCACAAAAATGGCCGTAAAACAAAAGCGGATTTATTTCAAGAAACAATAAACAATCAGCTTGAGTGTATATATGTATGCTACAAATGTACCCCATAAAATTCTTAAACTAAGTGATGTTTCCGGAAAAAAAAAATCCATCCTCAACAAGACCATGTGAAGTGTTCCAACTAACCCCGTGTCCGGGGTAAGTTGAAACATTGTGCATGGTATCTTTAGAATTATATTTATACTACGTACAACATTATTGCATGGGTTCAGCTAATTTGCTTTATTGATTCCAATTAGAATATTAAAGGTTGGTTTCAAATTTTTTTTTTTTTACTTCATGTTTTATTACACTTGATAGCATCCAGTCACATACAGATATTCTGAAGTCCTGTGAAGTAGCATTCTGCAATATATTTTGTTTAAACCAAAATAAAATCGTCCCATGTGCACTAATGTACATGTATAGGAATATTTCGGAACACTTAATTGAATTATATGATTTTTATTTTTTTTATTAAACTGAAACCTATTTACTTAGTAGATGTTCCAACTAACCCCGTTCAAAATGTTCCAACTAACCCCAGAGGCCCATTTGACATTTGTAAGCTTACAGCACAAAAAAGGGACAACAACATGCCATATATTTAACTTTGTTTGTAGCTTGATATAACTGTTTGCTATACTCAAAACTGGCAAACGTAATTTATGATCTTCTCTGAGTTAATAAAACATTTGTAAAAATGACAAAATTTACTCAGAGTGTAAAAAAACAAACTTTGCTTTCTAACTTCATGAGGCTTGAAGCATTTGTGCTTTCTAAAATGTGGTAGATGGCAGTTGCTAATAGCAACAACTTGAGGGTAGATTTGCATAAATATATTTATTGTCGTTAAAGAAAATTGCAATGTTTCAACTGACCCCGTGTTCCAACTAACCCCACTCTCCCCTGTATAATTCTTGGACGCAACAGTTGTATACGACGGTATTCGACATCTTAACAAGGGATTCATGTTATGAATAAAGATGCCATAATTTCTATAATATTGCCAGATCACGACAGCATTTTCGACGACGACTTGACTCAATTATTGGAGCTTTTAAAGCGCCTTCCTGATGACCTTCGGTCCAAGTTCTGCGAGGAAGTCGGCATCTTTGACAATGCGAAGGGTACTTTGACGGACATCACTGAGCAGTACTTACAAGAGTGGAGAGACACCAATATGGCAACTGAATCAGCGTTTAATTCGTTGAAAGGGCTTCTATCATGTCTTACAACAGAAATGAGAAAGGCCAAGTATGGTAAATCCGAAAACAGTAATGCTAACTGAATTTAAATACGGGTTACAGTGAAGAACTACGCCCGTTTATACACTGTCCGTCATAAAGGTGGAATATTTTTTTGCCGCTATAGCTACATGATTTTGCTCTGAATTTAATTTCTTGAATATGTTTGTCCCTGCTTTTACTTTTTGGGACCCTGGCTATATCTTGGACCTTCTCCCAACCCTTCACGTGGACTTTTTTCCAAAAAAGTTTTGTCAACCCCCGTGATGCCCATTTTTGCCATTTTTTCTCATTTTGGGGCCCCTTTTTGTTTTCCCGGCTGATCAAGCCCCCCTCAGTCCTACCCCCAGGAAACGCGACTGAGGTATACTGTTTTATATGGTTCTTTAAGTTAAATCTATATTTCTGGGCACAGGCTAAGGTCTCTTGTCCAGGGGAGGGGTTGAAGTAAAAAACGAGATTGGTGAAAATTCGGAATATTTTATTCCATCTTTATGCTGAAAACAAAAGAAATGAAAAACCACCTTTAACCCTTTAATATCATCATTTTCCCCTTAAATTTTGTTTAGCCTTGATGACAAGGCTGTAAATAGTCATTATTGATAATATTTTATTTTGATTGATGTTTGATTGAGATTTTACATTACAATTTAGGGAAGATAGAAATTTCCATGGTGTAAAAATGAATAAAATGAATGTTGAACCCCAATCAAAATAAATTTTGACCCCTCCCCTAGACAAGAGAGTCGAGCCTGTAACCATAAATCTAGATTTAATTTAAAGAACAATAACAAATCTCCACCTCAGACGTGTTTCCTTGCGGTAGGACTGAGGGGGCCTTGGTGGGTCGCGTGAACAAAAAAGGGCCCAAAAAATAAGAAAAAATGATAAAAATGGCCATCTTCTGGGGATGACAAACTTTTTTGAAGAAAAATCCCCGGGAAGGATTGAGGGAACGTCCAAGATATACCCAGGATCCCAGAAAGTGAAAGCGGTGACAAACACATTCAAGAAATTAATAACGGAGCAACATCCCTTACAAAAATGTCCTGTGGTATTCCTATGGTATTTCTGAATGTCCTGTGGTATTCGTATGGTATTTCTGAATGTCCTGTGGTATTCCTATGGTACTTCTATGGTACAATCAAATACCATAGAAGTACCATAGGGCAATACCACACAGGAAAAGGGTACCATAAGAATACCATACAGCAATGTTGTGTGCTGTATGGTTTTCTGGCACAAATACCATATGTATGGTACTCCTGTATGGTTTTTTGGCACAAATACCATATGTATGGTTTTGCTGTATGTTTTTTTTACTCAAATACCATATGTATGGTATTGCTGTATGGTTTTCTGGCACAAATACCATATGTATGGTATTTCTGTATGGTTTTTAGGGCAAACAATAAATCCATTATGTGATAGTTTTGCTGTATTGTTTTTTTTTTTGTTGCACAAATACACAATGTATGGGTATTTCTGTATGTCTTTTTGGCACAAATACCATATGTATGGTATTGCTGTATGTTTTTTTGGGATAAATACATATGTATGGTTTTGGCTGTATGGTTTCTGGCACAAAATACCATATGTAGTATTGATTGCTGTATGGTTTTCTGGCACAATACCATATGTATGGTATTCCTGTATGGTTTTTTGGCACAAATACCATATGTATGGTATTTCTGTATGTTGGTTTGTGGCACAAATACCATATGTATGGTATTTCTGTATGGTTTGTGGCACAGAATACCATGTGTATGGTTTTGCTGTATGGTTTTTTTGCACAAATACCATAATGTATGGTATTTGCTGTAATGGTAATGGGCACAAATACCATATGTATGGTTATTTCTGTATGCTTTTTTTTTTTGGCCACAAATACCATATGTATGGTTTTGCTGTAGTGTTGTTTTTTTTTGGCACAAATACCATATGTATGGTATTGTTGTATGGTTTTCTGGAACAAATACCATATGTATGGTATTTCTGTATGGTTTTTTTGGCACAAATACCATATGTAGAGGTTTGCGTTGCTGTATGATGGTGTTTTTTTGGCACAAATACCTATGTATGGTATTGCTGTATGTTTTTCTGGCCAAATACCAATATGTATGAATTCTGTATGTTTTTTGGACAAATACATATGTGTGGTATGGCTGTAGGTTTTCTGGCAAAATACCATATGTATGGTATTGCTGTATGTTGTTTGGAACAAATACCAATATGTATGGTATCGCTGTATGGTGTTTTGGCGCAAATACCATATGTATGTATATTGCTGTATGTTTTTTTTTTTTACACATATACCATATATATGGTATTGCTGTATGTTTTTTTGGCACAATGCCTGTATGGCACAATGTGAAATACCACATGTAGAAATTCCACTTAACCGTTAAATTATTTCTACACTGCAAACGTCACGTGGAGCAACGAAATGCACTTTTTTTTTATGGATTTTTTATTATGATTTTTATTTATTTACATAGGTTAAGTTTGAAGCATGTTTTCTGCTAGGGATGGGAGCCTCTGTTACAATCGCCCGTGTTACAATTATTGTCCGGTCTCCCTACCATCAGGGGCGGCGTGGATTTTATTGTGATGACGGTCAGGGGTGGGAGGAGAAATGGAGACCCCGGAATGGGAATTATATAGAACTCGAACGGAATAATAGTCTGTAAGATAAGGACCATAGATGTTCACGTTCCGGCAGAAGTGTGAAATTTGGCACATAGAGGTATTTTTGGAACGCTGATTCAAAAATTTGCCGGCCCCAAAGCGCATCCGACCACGCGATCGGCCGCCATTTGAAATAACCAAGATGGCCGCCATGAAAACCTATTAACTCACTCCTAACTTGAGTTGTAAGTGGCATTTGGCACTGAAATTTGGTACACAGATGTATTTTGACATCCGAATTCGAATATTGCCGAGCCCCCATCAATTTTGACCACACTCGGTCGGCCGCCATCTTGAAATCCAAGATGGCCGCCATGAAAACGATTGATTTGATAACTTGAGTTGGATTGACATGTGGTACTGAATTGTCAGGCAAACGGGTGTATTTGACATTCTGCATTCAAATTATTGCCGGCCCACCATCGATCCAATCACGCCGTCGGCCGCCATCTTGAATTCCAAAATGGCCGCCATGAAAATTAATCTGGATATGCTAACTGGGGTTATAAATGACATATGGTATTGAAATTTGGACAGCAAGAGTGTATTTTGACATTCTAATTCAAATATTACCGGCGCCCCCTCGATCCGCTCACTCAGTCGGCCGCCATCTTGGATTCTAAAATGGCCGCCATGAAATCACTGAATATGCCTAAACTGGGTTAATAATAGACATGTGGTACTAGAAATTTGGTAGACAAGATGTATTTTGACATTCTGCATTCAAATATAACCGCCCCCATTCGATTCCGATCACTCAGTCGGCCGCCATCTTGAATTTTCAAAATGGCCGCCATGAAAATCACTGAATATGCCTAACTTGGGTTATAATGACATGTGGTACTGAAAATTGGTAGAAACAGATGTATTTTGACATTCTGCATTCAAATATCAGGCCCCATCATCGATCCGAATCACTCGGTCGGTCCGCCATCTTGAATTTCAAAATGGCCGCCATGAAATCACTGAATATGTGCCTAACGTTGGGTTATAAATAACATGTGGTACTGAAATTTGGTACATCAGTTGTATTTGACATTCTGAATTAAAATATTACCGCCCTCATCGATCCCATCACTAAGTCAGTGAGCCCGCCATCTTGAATTTCAAGATGGCCGCCATGTAAATCATGTATGTGCCTAACTTGAGTTCTAATTGACATTTGACACTAAAATTTGGTACATAATGGTATTTTGACATTCTGAATTCAAATATCGCCAGCCCCAATCGGTCCGAATGCTTAATAGGCTGCCACCTCGATTTCTAAGATGACCGCTATCTTGAGTTATTTATGATCCCTACCTTGCATGTTGAATTACATGTGGCAATGTGTTTTTGCTATACTAGTTTTATCTTGAAAAATCCTAAATTCCTCAATTTCCAGCTTGACGAGCTTTGACTAATGCGTTGGCTGCCATATTGAATTCCAAGATGGCGGCAATCTTGATTCATTGGAAATCCCTATTTTCAGTCAATGAGCCAAGTTGATATTGGTTCCACCATAATAAACCTTTGCAATGTCATTTTCTCTGTTAAGTTATAAAAAAATATGTAAACTCCTAAACCAAACGTATTCAGAGCCAAATTTGATGACAATAACAGTGTAAACGAGTCTCAATAATTCAAAGAATAAGTATTGGGTAAAGTTATGGGAATTCCCCTCTATACAGCACTTTGTGTGATTGGTAAAAGTCATAAAGCGCATTGGCAAACAACAAACCTTGATGTCTGAGTAGCATGTGGTTATTGGTTTGAGTATTATTTGCTTTTATATTGTAATCTATGTATTCATTGGTTGTCTGGAAGATAATTAGATTAAATTAAAAATTTATTGACTGCGATATTAATAGTGAATAAAAAATATACATAAAAGTAAACAGGTGCCTTTCATGTGGCGTCCATTTTAGAATTATCAGTGTGTCCGTAATGTGCTATATGTAGGGTATGAATTGATAGTGGTCATAGTCTATGGGCACTATATCTTAAGTTGAGAATCAAAAATACACTGATCGTATTTGCGGTGCTCAATATTATATCCTGTCAATTTGAGTGGCCATATGTGACATTAGAACCAAAGTTAGGCATATTATTGATTTTCAATGAGGCGGCCATCTTATGAATGAGATGACGGCCGACTGGAGTAGTTGAATAATTGGGGACTGACGATATTGTGAATTCAGGGAGTCAAAAGTACCTTTGCGTATGAATTTTCAATACCACATTGTCATTTTATAACCTCAAGTTATCACATCGATGATTTACATTGGCGAGCCATTTTGAAAATTAAAAGATGGCGGCTGGACTTAGTGATCAGATCGATGGGGGTGTGCAATATTTTGAATTCAGAAAATGTTCAAAATACATCTTTACAACAGATTTCAGTAAGCCACATGTCATTTATTACCAAGTAAGGGCATATTAGAGTGATTATTCCATGGCGGCCATTGTGAAATTCAAGATGGCGGCCGACTGAGTGATCGGATCGATGGGGCCGGCAATATTTGAATTCAAATGTCAAAATACATCTGTGTAATCCAAATTTCAGTACCACATGTCAATTAACAACTCAAGATTAAGTATACACTGATGATTTTCATGGCGGCCATTTTTGAATTCAAGATGGCGGCGGAGCTGAGTGATGGATGCGATGGGGGCCGTAATATTTGAATTCCAAATGTCAAAATAATCTTTGTACCAAATTTCAGTTACCACATGTCATTTAAACCAAGTTAGGCATAGTCATTGATTTCAATGCGCCATTTGAGAATTCAAGGTATTGGCGGGCCGATGCTGAGTGAATTGGGCAACTGCGATGGGGGCCGGCAATATTTGAATGCTAGAAGTGTCAAAAATACATCTTGTGTACCAAATTTCAGTACCACATGTCATTAAACTCTAAGTTAGGATACTTCGATGATTTTTCATGGCGGCCTCTTTTGAAATTCAAGATGGCGGCCGAAATTGAGTTGATTTGGATGCGGATTGGGGCGCGGCAATATTTGAATGCAGAATGTCAAAATACATCTGTATACCAAATTTCAGTACCACATGTCATTTATAACCCAAGTTAGGCATATTCAGTGATTTCTATGGCGGCCATTTTGAAATCTAAGATGGCGGCCGACTGAGTGATTGGATCGATGGGGGCCGGCAATATTTGAATTTAGAATGTCAAAATACATCTCTGTACCAAATTTCGGTACCACATGTCAATTACAACTCAAGTTAGGTATACCTATGATTTTCATGGCGGCCATTTTGAAATTCAAGATGGCGGCCGACTGAGGGGTCAAATCGATGGGGGCTGACAATATTCGAATTCAGGATGTCAAAATACATCTGTGTACCAAATTTCAGTACCACATGCCACTTAGAACTCAAGTTATGCCGTTTCTATGGTTTTTCATGGCGGCCATCTTGGATTTCAAAATGGCGGCCGATCAAGTGGTCGGATCGCTTGGGGCCGGAAATTTTTGAAATCAGCACCCCAAAATACCCTTATGGGCCAAATTTCACACTTTCTGCCGGAAGTGAACAACTCGACCATTTTTTGGTCCTCATCTTACAGACTATAAGGCTTCCTAAATATTTGTATACCCAAAATTCGAACTATTTCACATATTATGCATAAACTAATACAATTTTAAGAATATAAGGTTGGAACAAATAAAACATATTCCACAAACTACGACCTGAAGACATAGTGTTAAATCGTAAATAATTGTATTGTTATTTGTTTGTGAGCGCGAAGCGCGAGCTAAAAATATTGCTCTATATAAACATTATCTATTAATCTAATTTATCCAAATTATTTAGAAAATAAAAACAAAATGTGAAGCTTTGAAAAATCAAGGGGACACGTCCCCCTGATTGCCGCCAAATTTGGAGAGGAATTAATTATACACTAGATCGGAATAAATAAAGCACCCCAAAGAGACATATAATATAGGCTAATATCAAAAATTCACAATAGAATGACCTACCTCACACATTATGCCAAAAGTTACAAATAAAGCGTTGTAACAAATAAAAGAATAAATGAATATAGGGACCTGAAGAAAGATTATTAGTTTAATTATTGTCTGGTGTTTTTGTTGAAAGCGAAGCGCGAGCCGGAAAATTTTGCTTTTTAATAACCTGAACTTGGTACATTTTACGCACACTGTGCCTCTTCGTCTATTATGTATATATATTTTTGTTAAGCTTTAAAAATCGAGGGTGGACGATCCCCAGAAAACAAAAAATCGATGGGGGGGGGGGAACTCGATCGTCCCCCGTCCACCCGGGACGCCGCCAATACCACCGTTGTGTAGTATTGTCACAGGATATTTTTTCTAAGGGTTAGTTTCTTACAGGAATTGACTAATGGTGTTTGACCAAGTCGACTTGATTAGACGAAATGGAATTAATTAGACCAAATAGTAATTTGACGAACTGATTGAGACCAAAATCCAACAGGCATGACAGGGATGAAAACCAACAGGCATTAGTCAAAGTGGATTTATGGCAGTTTACTGCTGAAGTTTGGTAGTCGTATGGTATTCCTGTGTTACTTCGTGTGGTACTATGGTAATTAGCTCATTTGCAAACAATGTTTTTTGTATGCACAAATCAGTATTTTGTGAAGCTTACCTCATTAACTAGTAATTGCCAGCATATAATATTTTTCTTTTAGGGAAATATATTTCCTAAACACACAGTAACATCAAGAGCGATAGTTTTGACATTTGCATTGTTATCAAGAAATATAGAAAATAACTAACTATGACCCAAAATGTTTTTGCTAAATAGTGGTATATATACCAGTGTATGGAATCCGGGTGTCTAGCGGCAGCCTGTGGTAACGGCTGTGGCATCCCTGAATTAACGGCGTGTGGTGTTCCGGTCCGCAACGGGTATGTCATTATCCTGGTAACTGTGTGCGTATTGATGTGTGTACTGTGGAATAATGGTATTAGGTATTTTGCTGTATGGTACACCTGTATGGATTGTGGTACTTGTGCTGAAATACCATAGAATCCTTTGGTATTTGCTGCCAAAAACCATTAGGAAATCCTATGGTATTTGCTGTATGTATTTTCTGTTATGGTATTTGTGCCAAAAAACCATAGGAAATCCTATGGTATTTTGGCTGTATGGTACTTCTGTATGGTATTGTGCCAAAAAAACCATAGGAAATCCTATGGTATTTTTGCTGTATGGTATTTCTGTATGGTATTTGTGCCAAAAAAACCAAGGAAATCCTATGGTATTTTGGCTGTATGGTACTTCTGTATGGTATTTGTGCCAAAAAACCATAGGAAATCCTATGGTATTTGGCTGTATGGTACTTTCTGTATGGTATTTGTGCCAAAAAACCATAGGAAATCTATGGTATTTTGAGCTGTATGGTATTATGTAATGGTATTTTGTGCCAAAACCATAGGAAATCCATGGTTTTGGCTTGTATGGTACTTGCTCTATCGTACTTTTTGTGTGTATTTGTGAAACCAAAAAACCATAGGAAATCCTTGGTATTTTAGCTGTATGGTACTGTTTTATGGTATTTTGTGTGGTATTTGTGCCAAAAAACCATAGGAAAATCCTGTGGTATTTTGTATGGTACCGTTGTGGGGTACCACACGATATTTTTGTAAGGGATAATGTCGCTTGAGCCAGAAAAAAAAATATTCCACCTTTATGACGAACAGTGTACTAAAATAGTTGCCTGCCTTTTATGCAATAAATTGGTGCCTAAAAATTCCAAACAAATTATTTGGATATGCGCTTTTACGATTTCTTATCCCATTCACACAGGAAATACAGTTTCGACGTAAAAACTGTAAGCAACTAAATCAATATCTATAGTTTATTTTGTTTTCAGCCATTATATACATGATATATGACTTTACTTTCCAACGATCTATTAGTTACTCAGTTGTCTGTGTAAAAGCACCGCAAAACATTTTTTTTTCATGTACTTGCGATCCCAATTGCAGTGTTTTCGATTTACCTTACCTAATGAAGGTGCCCTATCTGGAAATATTTCAAAAAACAAAAAACGAAAAAAAAAAAAAAAAACAGCGTATGCATTTGAAGGATACAACTGTAAGCGCTTTGGTCTTAAAAGGTAAAGCGCTTTATGAGAAATCGGTATTATCATTATTTTGTTATTATAACTTTGTTAAAAAATTATTTGCCAATTAAACCTGAACTTTATTAACCATGTTACGAATTCGCTCGATTTTCCTCTTACCAACTATATTCAAATTTAATCAGTTGCGATTTTAATGGCTATCATATCACCCTGTTCGCATAGTCCTTGACCGTTGAAACGTATTGAACTTTGATTGAAAAATAAAACATGGTCAGAAGAGTGTAATCATTTAATTTCCATTAAACATAATAAGTTTGTAAGGAGTATCAATACCATTTTTGAAAAAGAACCCGATATAGAAAGTACCAGCTGATTATCTATAGAATTTTGATATGCCTATAGGCGCACAAAGGGTACAAATTGTACCCTTTAAGGGTGGTATCTCACTTCGCGGAGACGTCTCTGCGACAGAATATAAAATTTCGTCTCCGCGACGGATAAAAAGTATTAGAAACGTCTCTGATATCGCGGAGACGTCTCCGCGACAATTTATGAAAAAATAGTCTGAAGTAGTCCCACATCCGTCTCCAAGACGTCTCCAAGACGTTTCGGAGATGTCTCTGCGATATCGGAGACGTCTCTTATACTTTTTATCCGTCGCGGAGATGAAATATTCTATTCTGTCGCGGAGACGTCTCCGTGAAGTGAGATACCAGCCTTAGGGTGCAAACAAAATAATGCCACACTGAATTGGAGCACCTTTTAGGTTACAATCGTGTACCTTTGTTACTGTGTCTCTACTTTCTCCTCGATTAATTAGGGTGGTATCTCACTTCGCGGAGACGTCTTCGCGACGAAATAGAAAATATCGTCTCCGCGACGGATAAAAAGTATGAGAGACGTCTCCACGACGTCTCCGCGACAAATTTCAAAAACTGTGACAAAGCAATTTCAAAGAACCGTCTTAAAATAGTTTCCGCGACTCATGAAACGTCAAGGAGACGTCTCGGAGACGTTTTATGAGTCGCGGAAACAACTTTGCGACGGTTCTTTTAAACTACTTTGTCACAGTTTTAGGAAAATGTCGCGATAACGTCTCGGAGACGTCTCTAATACTTTTTATCCGTCGCGGAGACGTCTCCGCGAAGTGAGATACCGCCCTTACTTTCATCACATTTCAATTGAACCGCACATGATAATAATCATCACATTTCAATTCAACCGCACGTCTCTAATACTTTTTATCCGTCGCGGAGACGTCTCCGCGAAGTGAGATACCACCCATACTTTCATCACATTTCAATTCAACCGCACATTAATCACAATGTGTCCGCTGGGATGTGAACTATCTCGAGATGAGTCTATACAGTCTTTGTCAAAAAAAAAATGGTACAGTCCTGTCGGGGGAAAAATAATTTAGGTGTGAAATACTTTCAAATAATGTGTTTATATGGTACTAAATTAAAGCCAAAAGATTTTTCTTGCTGATCTGCTTTGTTCTGTATAATTTGCTTTCGTAAAACAAAAGTAATGCTAAATTTTGTGAGACGAGGAACAAATCGAAATTGCGCACTTCTATTGTTCTGGAGCGCTGAATTCATTGCCATTATGCGAAACCTACACAAAGGCATGAGACGCCGTGCGAAAAATGGATTTTTCTTGATTGTAGAAAACTAGTCACATCTCTAAAATTACAGCACCAAATGTGATTAAAAAAAAATTGCAGAAGAAAGTCTGATTTTCCTGCTTTATGAAAATACCAAACAATACCAGGTTGTCATTAATCTTCGTACTGTAAAAAATGTTTTCCACTTGTACCATTTTATTTGACACAGACTGTAGACAAGTTTGCTCTCCAATGATCCACGGAAAACGAATTGATAACTTGCGGCTACCTTATTGATCAGTGGACATAATCACTTATCCTTTGCGTTTTTTTGTGAAGCGTGTTCATTGGCCAATGACGAGCAGTTGATCTTTTTTCTGAAAACTTTAAAGATTGTTATAATAAATACAGCATTATTTGTGGAAGTACAATAGTTTTAGATGGACATGTTTCCATTATGATCGATAAATGTTGAATGTAATTAGCATAATTATTAAAAGCCTTTAAACAAAGACTGTTTTTATAAGGCAGCATCCATTCAAGACAAAGGGTACAAATTTACACACTTTGTTTGCGTTGACATTCCCTCAAAAGGGTGCAAACTTGGATTTTCCGAGTTTTGCTGTAGAATTTTCGCAAAGTCAAAATAAATATTACACATGAAATATTCAAATAATAGCGCATTTTTTGTCCTACAAGTCCCAAAACCACCTATACTTTTAATGTTCATGTAACACTCTAAGACCGTTTTTTAATTCAATTCGTTTCCCTATTATCATTAAAGAAGTCCCTTACATCGTTTTGTACCGTTTATATTTTATTGAAGATGAGCCTGCAGCATATGACGTTCAAGATGAAGAGCTTGCGACTGTAGCTCTAGTTGTCAAACCAGAAGAACATATGCAGAGCTTGCTCTCGAGATTTGGTGTGAACAGGCAACAGGGGGATTCATTCGAGGACCAGATAAAAGAAAGGAGGAACAAACATGTACCAGGAAAATGTCGTGAGGAATTAAGAAATGCTCTAGAAAGCATTGATCTAAAGGGTAATTTATGATGGAGGTACCTTAGTCTACGCATTTTGTTTTCAAATGCTAAAAAGTCAAATAATTCAATGTTTTTATCAAACTTTATTCTCCCTATTAAATATTAAATATTCTAAGGAACATTTGGAGAGAAAATTATAATACGACAGAAATATTTGGCGAAAGCGCAAGCTGAGTGGATTTGACGAGCGTGTCAATTTTGCTTTGGCAAAACCGAACGGTACATTAGTCCATGCACATACAATAAATTATGTAAATTTCCATTTTCTGTCTCAATGAGGTATATTAGTTAAATAACTTGGGAAGGGTTTTGTTACAATTTTCGAATAGAATATGTGTAAAATGAGATTCATCAAGTAATCCTAGAGTAAGCACATATCAAAGAGTAAATGATCACTGACAGACCTTAAAAGGCCCCCTCCCTTTTTTTTTTTTTTTTTTTTTTTTTTTTTAACTTAAAAAAAAAAGTGTTTTACTTTGGAAAAGTGATTATTTTGTCTTTGGCGTGTTCTCACTCATGTTTGACTCTGCAGATCTATAATCTCATTATCACAGAATGTAGTCGATAGGTTCACCAACACCCCTGCTATATTATTTGACGCAAAACATTTTTGTTAAAAAGTTATTCGATTTTAATCAGAATGGACTTGGTTTTTTTTTTAACCCCCACTTTGGCACATTTCGAAATGTACATGTTCGAAACAATGCGATGTGTTCATCCAAGCGTAAAAACATATCACACAAAAATGATACCGGAAGACCCGGAAGAACTTACTCTTTAAGAATATGTATAATAATTTGGGGTTCATAATTTATTTTTTTTTATTGACATTTTTCTAGGTGTTTAATTTATTTTGCTCACTCTGTATTTACATGTACATATAAACATAACACTATTTCAGATATCAATAATTTTTTAACCAGTAGAAGTTGAAAAAATTGTGATTATATATCCATGTAGGGAATTTAATAAGCAACCATAGGATCGAATTGTAGAAAAAGTCATCAAGTCATGCTTCAGCGAGCAATGCTTGAATGCAAAAATGTCATTTTTGAAGTTCACAAGCCTAAAATCACAACTTTTTTTTATATCGGACCCATTTTTAGATTTTAAACATTCTACACGTCAGAATGTATACAAAACGTGCTTCCCAACAAACAGAAAGGAAATTTGCGTCAAATTTCACGGTTGAGTGAGCATGCAGCAAAAATTGCCCAAACTGCGATTTTTACTTTTTGGCATGGTATATTCGATCAAATATGATGGAATTCCTGCTTTAGAAGTGTATGCGACCAATATCCCTTCGTTCACAGTTGAGTGAACCCATCAAACAACCAAAAATTAGGCCATTTTAGAATACGAAGAGGTATTGCAGTAATTTTATGCGCTAAAAATAATTTCAATAACATTTTAGGTTGTGATTATATTCTTTGGGCACGTGTCAATGATCTTATGGCATATATTTACAAATCCATGCTTCAGTGAGCACGTGAGACTGAAAAAGCCTTTTTATAATGTATGGAGTAAAATTCAAATTCTTTCTTTGATTAAATATAACAGTTCTTTTTGGGGAGTACTTATTTTATTTTCACAAAAATCCCGATGTTTCACGCCTCAGTGGGCACAGGATACAAGAAAATCATGCAAATGAGAAGAAAGTTTGGGGCTTCGTCATGGTTCAGTGACATTTCGAATACGTAATTTGAATCAAGATCATGTTAGTTAGAGACCAGTTGAAGCTATATGCAAAGTTTCATGAAGTAACTCACAGTAAAATTGACAAAAAACGACAATAAATATTATGCCAAATTTCACTTTTGTTAAACCTCTGTACATAAAGTCAATGGAGGAGGAATGACAAATGTGAAATTAGGCATATTTTCATTGATGATTATTGTTAATTCTACCGTAAGTTACGTCATGAAACTTCACACACAGTTTCAACTGATCTCTAAATTACTTATTCGAAAAGTCACTGAACCATGACGAAGCCCCAAACTTTCTTCTCATTTTGCATGATTTTCTTGTATCCAGTGCCCACTGAGGCTTGAAACATCGGGATTTTTGTGAAAATGAAATTAGAAGTACTCCCCAAACAGAATTGTTATATTCAATCAAAGCAAGAATTCGAATTTTAGTCCATACATGAAGAAAGGGCTTTTCCAGTCTCACGTGCTCACTGAAGCATGAATTTGTAAATAAATGCCATAGGCTCATTGATACGTGCCCAAAGAATATAATCACACACACAAAAAAATGTTATTGAGATGATTTTTAGCGCATAAAAATTACTGCAATACCTCTTCGTAATTCTAAAATGGCCTATTATTTGGTTGTTTGATGGGTTCACTCATCCGTGAACGAAGGGATATTGGTTGCATACTGTCTTCTAAAACAGGAATTCCATCATTTGATCGAATATACCATGGCAAAAAGTAAAAATCGCAGTTTGGGAAATTTTGGCTGCATGCTCTTTCCATCGTGAAATTTGACGCAAATTTCCTTTCTGTTTGTTGGGAAGCACGTTTTGTATACATTCTGACGTGTAAAATGTTTAAAATCTGAAAATGGGTCCGATATAAAAAAAAATTGTGATTTTAGGCTTGTGAACTTCAAAAAATGACATTTTTGCATTCAACCATTGCTCACTGAAGCATGAGTTGATGATTTTCCTAAACTGCGCTCCCACGGTAGCTAATTAAATTCCCTACATGGACATATAATTAGATTTGGTCAACTTCTACTGGTTAAAAAATTATAGATATTTCAAATAGGAGGAACTTTCTTTTATGTGTTGTGTTTATATATATATATATATATATATATATTATATGTAAACCCCTAACAAAAAGTTCCGCAAATCGACTTTGGGCCATGATAACTTTTCAGGTATGCCTTAGTTATTCTTGATAATCAGACTATTGGAAAGATAATTTATTCCCCCTTTTTTTAATATCATATTTGCAATGATTGTTTCATGCTTCAATGCACAGAATGTCAGAATATGGAAAAAAGGTTAAAAGTCAAACGTTGCAAATTGCAGTTTTATTGATCAAATTGAATTCCAAAACTCGAATTTAGGCACGGATAACTTTTGGGGTATATATCGTTTTTATTGAATTTTATACCATCGACCTCATAGCAATGAGTGTTTTCAAGGATACGCAGAACATCTGATAGTTAGGACAAGTCAGAAGTCGAATGTTGCAAATTAAATGTATATTGTGCCTATTATTGTCAACTGCAAGTTACTCACTTTAAGCAGTAACAATGCATTTTGCAACTTTTCCCTTTTTACTTTGCATTATATTCATGAGTTATGTACATTCAAACATGATGTTACCATTACAAATAGGGTATCAATGAAAAGAAGAATAAATTAACTTTTCAATGCTACAAAAATTGATAATGATTAAAACCCACATTACAAAGTATGAAGGTTCAAGCTTTTTTACAGAACATTTAAACTGAACATTATCTTTTACTTTGCCTTGCATTCAGTCGGTATTCAGGGGTTCTGTGGGCCCAGGCACGACATCACGATGATAAATTAGGTATTAATAAAAAGAAGAATTAATGAACTTGACAACGGTATAGAATTCAATAAAAATAATAAAATACCTCAAAAGTTATCAGGGTCTAAATTGAAGTGGCGGAACTTCAAAATGATCAATAACAATGCATTTTACAACATTTGACCTTTTACTTTTCTCCATATTCCAATAATCTGTGGATTGAAGCATGACACAATCATTTCAAATATGATATCAATAGAAAGGGGAATAAATTACATTTCTAATGGTATAAATATCAGGAATAACTAAAGCGTACCTAAAAAGTTATCATGGCCCAAAGTCGATTTGTGGAACTTTTCGTTAGGGGTTTATATATACAAGTATTTTTTCCTCTCTCTCTCTCTTTGAGTAGGGAGAGGGTGGCGGGCAATTACGAGTTTTTTTTTTCGCCTTTTAGATGTTTCTCCCTTTTCCTTAAAAGCGTCATTAGCGACGTTACCGTCTCATGGATCTCATGGACATGTCACATTTTGTCATCTATGAAGAAAGGGCCCGTCCATCCATGTTCATTTTTATTTTTTTCTAATATTTTTTATTGTTCTTCCAGAATGTGTTGTCAATGGTGCCCCATCAAGATATCTGTACAGAACTGAATTGGCCCGTATAGCATTAAGTTTGCTTATGAAAGATGTTCTGCCCATCATAGAAGCACTCGGTCTAAAGACGGGTACAGTTAGCAAATACAAGCAACCAATAGTTGATCCGAAAAAGGGCTCTGTAGGTCTTTTGTTAGACCTCTGGAAAAGCTCATCAGAGAAACTGCACGGAACTCACCGTAGGCGCCTGTATCTTTGCCTTGCCCTACGTAATATGGGATATTTTGACGTTGCTCTTTCAACCTATTTAGGTTAGTATGTTGTGTGTTGAAAGTTACCTTTATTCTTTATTATTATACTTTGTGTTAAAAAAGAAGTGTTTCCATATAACCATTTCATTACTAATCTTGAGAATTATATATTCACACCAGAAAATAAATAGATGTATGAATAATATTCATAATGATAGTGGTGATAATAAGAAAATGATACTACTACTACTACTACTACTACTACTACTACTACTACTACTACTACTACTACTTCTATTACTGCTAATAATAATAATAATAATAATAATAATAATAATAATAATAATAATTAAAATGATACTACTACTACTACTACTACTACTACTACTACTTCTATTACTGCTAATAAAAATAATAAATGATTATGATAGTGATAATAATAATGATAATAATAATAATAATAATAATAACAATGATACCAATAATAATAATAATAATAATAATAATAATAATGGTGATTATGATAATGGTGATTATGATAATAATAATAATAATAATAATAGTAATAACGATTATGATAATGGTGAATATTATAACGATAATAATGATAATCATAATAACGATAATAATAGTAATAATGATAATAATAATAATAATAATAGTAATAATAATAATAATAATGACAATAACAATAATAATGATAACAACTATACTAATATTTTCTTTATATAGCGCTTTCCAGCAAGAAACTGATGATATGCACCTAACAACACCTCTTCAATATACTCTATTTTGACGGCGATTAATTATTTTCGTATGTTTGTATTATTTTTCTTCCAATCACTTATCCATGTCTAGATTTTGAGCAAAGCCTGAGTGAGCTGTACAACATAACAGCAAATTTCGACGCGTCCGAAAGGGAACTTCTCTTTCACCACCTTGACTTAACTACTGAACAGCTCGCCGAATGTCATGATCCTGATGACGATGTACATCGCATGAAACTCCTGAGGATGTGGAAGAGACATATTCGACCGACCCGCTATCACTACAGAGTAGAACTTGCTAATGCTCTTGAAAGATGGGATTTGGAGGACGTGCTTATGATGTCCCGGCAGGTTTGTCCACATATCAACTTGTTGTGGTCGTACTTGGCGTACACGATGCCCCAAAAAATAATAAAAAAAAAAAAAAAATCGAATTTATATCAATATGATATGACTGATTCATTACACTCATCATTATTGTAATTATCTTTTAAGGTTTTTCGCTAGGGCTACTAGTAAAAGGTTTTCCACTTATACGCTTCATCATATGATGGCTATATTTAAATGTGTGTGACGGAAAACTTGTATTGGGCGATTTGGGGTTTCATAATTTTTTATATACATTTACATGTATTTATATATAGATATTTATCTTGTAGTAGATGGGGTGAGAAATTCAATTATGATCATCTTCCTTCGTAGAAGGAATCTTACCCCGCATTCGGCGCCAATCTAAAATACGCTATTCTAAAGCACTATCAACAGTTTGTTACACGCTTAGCTACTAAAGTATTATCAGATAATACGTTATACTTATAATACGAGTCAAAGAGTGGGTGGTGACCTGTCTTCATTTTCAATGTATGACTGAAAGTTATATTCATGTAATGTCTGTAGGTAAACTACTAGTATTTTTTTAATTTGCCGCTTTGTCTTAACTTTCCACGTTCTTTATTTATTTTTATTTTTTAACCAGGCAAGCATCGTTCAACAGAAGCCAATAAATTTGTAATTGGTTATTTGTGCAGCCTGTTAGATGAGGACCAGCTCTCGAAGCTTCATGGTGCTCTTAATCTCGATAAGTCCAAATCACCAACTGGTGTGGCAAACGAGATAACAAAGCTGAAGTGCTATCCAGCTCGTAACCTATGGAAATACAAAGAAGACAAGTCCAGAACACTCAAAACAGTTTCTAACCAATTGTTTAAAGCTGGCTTCCTCGATCTTGCTGAGGAAATCATGATACTAGGATATTGTAGACTTTAAACACACTGATATTTTGCTGATTTGACATAAACAGCTTTTTGTATCCCAAAGTGTCACAATACGAAGAACCTTGCAGAGATAGTTTGTATAGCTGTATCCTTTCTTTCGATCACACATGAGAGTACAATTTTTTTATGCTATCATTTTTAATGTCATTTCTTTTGTTAAAATGAATTAAATTGAGGCAAAAACCAAATATTTATAAAAAGGACAAAGTTATTTAGCATACATGTAGCACAGGATACTAAAATTAATGGGAAAAAAAGGAGTGCAAGGTTTAGTTGAAGAAAATCGGTCAAAGTATAGGCCTAAAAATTTAAGAACCATAAAATTTGTTTGATTTTGTGACTTCACTTATGATACGCTCTCAAATTATTATGTGTACTAAAATTTTCGTTATTTGCCATATTCTGAGAACAATATGAATTATTTTATCTATTCAATTGATATAATCTTACACAATATTTCATGCTCGCCTGGGGAGCATTTCGTGAAACAAATTTTCGCTGATTCTCACTGACAACTGTTATAAGCTACTGAAATGCTGGAATCTGATTGGCTAAGAGGAAATTTGTCGGATAAAACGTACGACAAGTCCTTTCATGAAACACCCCCCCCCCCCCAGTCTGTGAAAAATGATCTATTGCCGCGATGAAATACAATGCTTTCTTTTTTCTTCTTTTTTTTTTTCAAAAATCTCTTTAATATATGTGATGCGTCACGTCGAAATGAGAGACTACGTCGCGTAGATTTTTGAAATCCATTTTATTTGATATTATTGATCCCTGATTTCATTGCCTTGAATTTGATATATAACCCGACTGTAATGAGAAGAGTAAATAGAAGTGGAGATATTAGCCTTCGAACTCGAGGAGAATTTGTGCTCTTGGAAATCAAAATCAAGAGAAAAACGTCTGCGAGTTTGACTTCCGTTTGACTCCGCGCCAGAAAATAAGAACATTTTGTCACCGTTGTACTCACCGAAATGCCCCTAGCACAACTTGTTACAAAGGTGAAACGATTGACAACTGAGCGAGGCTGCATTCAGAGTATACAGAGAACCATACTCGTCCGTCACGCATGATCGAGGACAAGCGCAGCAAGCGGAAACAAACGGCGATGTTGTCTATATAAACATTCAATCTTCTCAAAAAAAAAGAAGCTGAATTTGGTTAGTTGTTTTATATCTTCGTCAAATAAATAAAACGTCATGCTCTTTCTAATTGTTTAAGAAAAGTCACTCTTTTAAGAAAAGTGTTACCAATCCTGCGCTAAATTAGTTAGAAACAAAACTATTTTAACCTTTTTGGTGGTTTTATTCCATGTTTGCGTGCGTTCTTTGAATGTCAATCGCGTATACTCTACTTTCATAATAAAGCGAGTCATTTTGATCTGAACTCTGTTTGAAAATTTTGAACATAAATAATGGTCTATAGACTAAATTATTCTTGTACGGCTTATGCATTTTGTTTAAATTCTTTGAATAAGTATATGATTAGAGATAAGCTCCAAAAATGTTTTAATAAATATTTGCGCCTCACGAATCTTATTAGAATTTCTCTGATCACGTTTTATGAGTGGCTAGGTTAGCTTAAGACAATGAAAATAAAAACGTAATATGATTTGCTCGATCTTCTTAATTTGATCAAACTTGTTACCAGTAATAAGAAGATATTAATAATTTTAGAAATGAATTATTTTAAGAGTAATCGATTTTGTTTCGTTTCGTGTTTTAGTAAAACGCTACTTTCTTCAAACACGTTACTTTGTAAAATAAACTGCAGAAGACTTTAACCTAAATACTTGTATCAGAACGTTATTATCACACGTCACGCTCTATTGGTATCTCTATGTTTCCGTGATGGAACCAAATATTGTTTATAGGAGGTTTTAATTTCCCATCGGACAAACAGATAATCGCGGCCTCTCTAAAATAAAATGCTGAAATAACATTCATTGGATCCAGATAGCTAAGTCAGCAATAGTATGCTTTTCCCACACTAACCCCCCTCTCCCCCCCTCTCCCCTATCCCGATTGTTAGATTTGACATTCGTTTGCTCGC
This sequence comes from Paracentrotus lividus, assembly GCA_940671915.1. Taxonomy (NCBI): domain Eukaryota; kingdom Metazoa; phylum Echinodermata; class Echinoidea; order Camarodonta; family Echinidae; genus Paracentrotus; species Paracentrotus lividus. The sequence goes on from CALNVZ010001280.1 coordinate 175,251, forward strand.
GTGATCTGCCCTACATCCGGATGAAACATGCTTTATCACAGCGACGTGGCATCGCCACGCAAAATTTCTGAGTGCAGCCTTAAGTAGGTTTAAGTTCGCTATTCGCTCACAAAAACGAAACAAAAAGCCAGTTGAAATCACACATCACATGACCGTGAACGTCCATAAACAAAGCCATGCGTTGCTAAGGGCGGAGCTGAACGGAGAGGGGAAATGAGCGTGGACGTTCGCTTGTATGTCCGGGAAAAAAAATTATGACCGAAAAAAAAACACTCGCCGAAAAACTGCTTTTTTACCACTTTCCCATTATCATTTTCACTCATTTTTTCAACAGAGCAAAGATGAAGCATGGTAGAACCAGAAAATCAAAAAAAAAAATTTCCTCAAAATTTTGAGTTTTTTATTAGTTGGTCGATTTACTCGGATCTTTGATCTGCGACTTCTCCCTCATTTCGACAAGACGTATCACATATTTCTTCACACAGAAAAAAATAAGTGTCTAAGTGACCCTTTTACAAGAGTCCAGCTCTGTCCCTGAGATGACACTTAAATTGGTTAAAGCA
>CALNVZ010001280.1:177437-196687 GCA_940671915.1 Paracentrotus lividus
AATGAGGGTCATCTAAACTTGGTTTGGGGGGTCGAAGTTTGTCCCTGAGATGACCAAACGGAAGATTCAAAAACAGGAACAGGAACAAGACACGAAATGAAATACAACTTAACTTGATGAAGTCTGGTAGTGCACTGATTTATTCAAGGGCTACTTGGCCGCATCAGAAATCATACTAATACAAGATAAATTTACATATTCAAATTAAGTCAGATTAACCAATAGAAATAAAGAGAATGGAGGAACCAACTCAAAATGTAAAAGTCCAATTCATAAGAATAACCAATAAGAGATAAGAGGATGTAGATGAATAAGATGAGATGATTATGTAATAAGAATGTTGAACAAAAGAATCAGATGTGGAATGTAATGAATGAAGACAACTGAATAGGAATGGAATGATAGAGAAGAAGGTTGAAAGTCAAAGAGGAAATAGATGTCAACAAAGCTGAACTAAATACCAAAGCTGAATAGAAATAAGGTCAACTAGCAAAGGAAACCTAAATGTACAATAAACAGTCCTACATATAATATCCTTCTTTAACAAAAATTGTCCTCAATTTTATAAATTCAATTTTTTTTTTTTAATTATGTGATTTTCGACACTCTACCAGATTTGAATTATATAGGGTCACAGAGACTCTCTGTGATACTTTCTCCCGACTCCTTTAAATAGTCATATAAACGTGACTCTTTGAAAGAGTTTTTTGGACACAAAACAGGAGAAATCCAGACTCTGATTGTTACTTTTTCAAATCATGAGGATTATAGAGGGTCACAAAGACTCTTTATGTTACTTTTCCCGGTTCTTTTTAATAGTCATATAAAAGTATAACTCTTCGATAGAGTTATTTGGACACCAAAAAGGAGAAATCCCGACCCTGATTGTTACTTTTGCAGATCATGAGGATCATAAAGGGTCATAGAGACTCTCCATGATACTCTTTCCTGACACTTCTCAATAGTTATATAAAACTGACTCTTCGACAGAGTTATTTCGACACCAAAAAGGAGAAATCCCGACTCTGAATGTTATTTTTTCAAATCATGAGGATTATAGGGGTTCACAAAGACTCTCTATGATACCTTTTCCCGACTCTTTTCAATAGTCATATAAAAGTGACTCTTCGAAAGAGTTATTTGGACACCAAAAAGGAGAAATACCGACCCTGATTGTTACTTTTGCCGACCATGAGGATTATAAAGGGTCAAAAAGACTCTCCATGATACTCTTTCCTGACACTTTTCAATAGTCATATAAAAGTGACTCTTCCATTGTCTTCGAAAGAGTTACTTAGACACCAAAAAGGAGACATGCCGACTCTGATTGTTACTTTTTTCAAATCATGAGCATTATAGAGAGTCACAAAGACTCGCTATGATACCTTTTCCCACTCTTTTTAATAGTCATATAAAAGTGACTCTTCGAAAGAGTTATTTGGACACCAAAAAGAAGAAATACCGACCCTGATTGTTACTTTTGCCGATCATGAGGATCATAAAGGGTCATAGAGACTCTCCATGATACTCTTTCCTGACGCTTTTCAATAGTCATATAAAACTGACTCTTCGAAAGAGTTATTTCGACACCAAAAAGGAGAAATCCCGACTCTAAATGTTACTTTTTCAAATCATGAGGAATATAGGGGGTCACAAAGACTCTCTAAGATACCTTTTCCTGACTCTTTTTATAGTCATACAAAAGTGACTCTTCGAAAGATTTATTTAGACACCAAAGGGAGACATCCCGACTCTGATTGTTACTTTCTTGAATCATGAGGATTATAGAGGGTCACAGAGACTCTCTATGATACCTTTTTCCCCGACTCCTTTTTATAGTGAAAATAAGATTCTGACCCATAAAGGAGTCATGCTGACTCCAATAGAGGAAATCTGTGACTCTGATTAGCACTTGCAAAACCTCGAGGTCCACAGTGGATCACGTAGACTCTGCATGGTGTATTATGCTGACTCCGTAGAGTCATGTCGACTCCTTTAGATGGGAAAATGTGACTCTTTATTGTAGTCTGGTCATCACGAGCCACTGATCGTGTCGCTTTGACACTTATTTTTTTCTGTGTGTTGACAATGTTTCATGCAGTAATACGTTACTCTTAGTCGCTCTTTCCAATATAATTAAGTAAGGTCTGTGAAAAATCATCTATTCCGTCATGAAAGAGGGAAATTTATGGCATTATAACAATGCTTTTTTTTTTCACAATCAACTTAAATTTCAAAGTGGAGATATATGTTTCAAAAATCTCTTTTATATAATTCTTGACAATTTTTCATGCAGTAATACATTACTCTTAGTTGCTCTTTCCAATATAATTAGGTAATTTTATTTCAAATGTCCTCCTTTAATTTGTGGCGCTTTTTCATTGTACATTGTGCATCGATCGTCATGCATGAGTGCTGTAGTCGGTGGTATAATCACTTGACTATATGGCCCGTATTCTGTTACGGGTTTTAGAGTTGTACGGCAATTGACAATAGAATCGAACAATAGCGCCGTACGAGAAAAAACTCCCGGACGAAAAAAACTCCAACGTGTACAACTTCCGTACAGCTGGAAGTTCTAGTGCACTGAAATGGCACTAGATAAACCGGAATCATTGAAATAATGACGCAACAATGATTGTTTGTAGCCGCTTTATCCTTTGACTGCCGAGTGTTGTGGCATTGTGCTGTCATGCATTTTCAATATCACGTCCCATTCATTACAATTCAGTGGCCTGGGATGGGAACAATTAACCAGGAGGTGGAAAGGGAGTTTTATTCTTTTGAATTAATCTCCTAAATAGCTCCACGAATTTTTCTTTCACAAATGTGAAGTGCCCATATTTGGCCAAAGGGCAATGAAACGTTGAATTTGATTCCGATATCACGCTACATGCATGCGCAAAAGTCTCACGTTAGGTGCATGCGCATCAATCTTTTTCTTTACTATTTTGTTGTTTTTTTTTTTTCTTCGTTTTTTTTTTTTTCTTATTTGGGAGGGGCAAAGTTGTAATAATGGGAAGGGGTAAAATATAAAAAAAGGGGAAAAAGGGGGGAGGAGGAAAAGAAGATAAAAAGATGGAGAAAGGGAAGGAGAGGAGAAGAAAAAAAAAAGATAGAAGATGAAAAGTGAAAACAAGAGGGAAAAAATGAAGAAGAAAATAAAGCCAGATCGTGGTTTTTCGCTCGCGCTTTGCGTTCGCATTGACCAAATCATGTTCATGAGGATTACAAAAAGTGCTTTAAAAAGATAATAAGTAAATAAAAAATGCTTAGAATGTCCCATTTTAAGTCAATATTTAAGCTTGCGCTCTACTCTCGACTTATCTCTTTGTGAGATATTTTCATTTTGTTTTTGAGCACATAATGCCCCAAAGCTTTGTGGTCAATAACGTCAAATATTTAAGTTCACACTTTGCGCTCACATTATTTGGGTAATCAGATCAGTTTTGTTTTTTTTTACGGAGCATAGCACACACAAAAAAAAAAAAAAAAAAAAAAAAAAAAAAACACTTTAAATGTATTGTTTTCAGTTTGATATATCGACAAGTTTCGGCTCCCGCTTCGCGCTCGCTTTATTTGTCAATAAGATATGGATGATTTTTTTAGGATGACTAAAAATACTTAGTCTTAATTGCCTCGTTTTCAGGTAAATATATGAAAAAACAATTTGCTCGCACTACGCGCTCATTTTGTTTAACGAGATAATTTTCCCTTTTTTTAGGAGCATAGCACAAAAAGTACGGTCCTTAAAAATTACTGTTTTAAATTTGATATACCGACAAAATTTTCACGCTTTGCGCAAGAATTATTTGTTTATAGGGATACGTATCATTTGACGAGTCAGGCGCGGATCCAGGGGGGCCCGACGGGCCCGGGCCCCCCCCCCCCCCCCAAAAAAAAGGAGGAGAAAAAGGGAGAAAGAAGGGGAAAAGGGAGAGAAAAGAAAAAGAAGAAAAGAAAGAAAGAAAAGGGAACAAAGCCCGATGATTGTACAATATTCGCAAAAATTTTATTCAATAAGAAGCGCGAAATAGGCCTAATTGGGTTCTAAACGACCATAACTAAGGCCTTTAATGGGGAGGGCCCACGAGGCCAATTTTTCTCATTTTTTTAGAAACAGAAATACATTACTGAAGAAAAGTAAAAATAAAGAAAGATATTTAAAACTAAAATTTCAAAATTTCACAAAGGAAAAGGCCACGTGGACCCTCGGCCAACTGGACCCTCGGCCAAGTGGGCCCTCGGCCTCGATGGAAAATAGTCGGCCTCGTGGGAATACTACAAAGTGCCCCTTTATTTACTCCATATATCTTTTAAAACCCAACTTTTCGGCTCACGCTTCGCGCTCGCGGATACTAAATCATAATGCACAAATAACTCAAATTTTGAGCTCAAAATTTTCGGCTCGCGCTTCGCGCTCGCACATAGGCCTACGATTTTAGCAGGGTATATAATGCACAATTAACTCTAAATTTTCAGCTCACGCTTCGCGCTCGCGGATACTAAATTGGGTCTATAACACACAATTATCTAAAAAACAAAAATAATACTAGAAAGTACACCTTTATTTATTCCATATATCTTTTAAAACCCAAATTTTTCGGTTCTCGCTTCGCGCTCGCAGATACCAATCTAGTAGGGTAAATAATATAAAACACAACTAACTCAAAATTTTACCTCAAAATTTTCAGCTCGCGCTCAGCGCTAGCGGATACTAAATAGGGTCTATATTACACAATTATCTACGAATTTTAATACTAGAAAATGCCTCTTATTTATTCCATATATCTTTTAAAACCCGAAATTTTCGGCTCGCGCTTCGCGCTCGCGTTTGCTAAATAGGGTCTATAATACACAATTATCTACAATTATTTATGCTAGAAAATGCCCCTTTATTTATTCTATATATCTTTTAAAACCCCAAATTTTCGGATCGCGCTTCGCGCTCGCAGATACCAATCTAGTAGGGTATATAATATAATACACAATTAACTCAAAGTTTTACCTCAAAATTTTCAGCTCGCGCTCCGCGCTAGCAGATACTAAATATGGTCGATATTACACAATTATCTACGATTTTTTATACTAGAAAGTGCCCCTTTATTTATTCCATAGGGTAGATGTAGGGAATACCGGCCACTTAAGCTTATTTGCTTAATTAGGACATGAAAACAATAAAATCACAAAAGAAAAAGATTCTCATTGCTAAGCTACATCATTCAACTTTATTTTCCAAAAAAATTGAGGTAATCAAATATTTGTTGAGGCAGTTATATGCAAATAATGACGTCATGGTAAATTGTCCGGCATTCCCTACAGTGTAGGAAATACCGGACAGTATGTTTTTACCCCTTTTTTGTATAAAAATCTGTCTGGAAGCACTGATTTGAACGTAAACCATCGACTTAACATGTTTGTATTGATTTTTTATAAAATTATTCATTTTTAGAAGATTAGCCTATATGCATTTTACTACAAAATTTCAAAACACTCAGAATAACTTTATATCTCATGTAGATCATGACATATCACAATAATAATAAAGAGAAATAGACATTTCAAAATTGTCATACAATTTAATAAATAAATATAATACATTATATATGCAATACTATTTGATCTACATGCTTAGCAACTCAACCCGGAAGTAAAACAAACAACCGTCAATGTGGTGTCCGGTATTCCCTACACAAAAAAATGACTGACTAGCACTTTTCAACAGACTGCCACCCCAATACACAGGCTTTGTACAGTGCAAACACTCCATACACGTTTGGCCCACCCTCCACACATGTCCATAATGCATGAAATAGAGGTCATGCCCCAGTTCTATTTTTATACCATCACATTCTCTAAAATGTCAATTTTTACATCAGGCCATTTTTCAGGCTGCAAATTTTCCTACCTTGACAGATTTTGGTAGTTTTCTCGGAGATTTCTCACTTGTTGTTGTCGAATACTGCATTCAACTTTCCCAGACAGACCACCTGACCAATAGATGCCGGTATTTCAACTCAGTTGATCCTATGTTGGCAGCTAGGGCTGGACATGTGGTGACCGTCCGATATTCCCTACTGTCCGCTATTCCCTACATCTACCCTATATCTTTTAAAACCCGAAATTTTCGGCTCGCGCTTCGCGCTCGCGTTTACTAAATAGGGTCTATAATACACAATTATCTACAATTATTTATGCTAGTAAGGGCCCCTTTATTTATTCTATTATCTTTTAAAATCCCAAATTTTCGGCTCGTGCTTCGCGCTCGCAAATACTCATCTAGTAGGGTATATAACATAATACACAATTAACTCAATATTTTTCCTCAAAATTTTCAGCTCGCGCTTCGAGCTCGCGGATTCTAAATAGGGTCTATAACAATTATCTATGATTTTTAATACTACAAAGTGCCCCTTTATTTATTGCATATATCTTTTAAAACCAAAAAATTTCGGCTCGCGCTTCGCGCTCGCTGACATGTCTGATACTAAATCATAATGCACAAATTACTCCAATTTTTACCTCAAAATTTTCAGCTCGCGCTTCGCGCTCGCGGATTCTAAATAAGGTCTTTAATACACAATTATCTAAAAAATATAATAGTTGAAATTGCCCTTTTATCCATTCCATATATCTTTTAAAACCCAAAATTTTCGGCTCGTGCTTCGCGCTCGCATATACTAATCTAGTAGGGTATATAAAATGATACACAATTAACCTAATATATCTCCTCAAAATTTTCAGCTCGCGCTTCGCGCTCGCGGATACTAAATAGGGTCTATAACAATTATCTACGATTCTTAATACTACAAAGTGCCCCTTTATTTATTGCATATATCTTTTAAAACCCGAAATTTTCGGCTCGCGCTTCGCGCTCACTGACACGTCTGATACTAAATCATAATGCACAAATAACTCCAATTTTTACCTCAAAATTTTCAGCTCGCGCTTCGCGCTCGCGGATTCTAAATAAGGTCTTTAATACACAATTATCTAAAAATATAATAGTAGAAATTGCCCTTTTATCCATTCCATATATCTTTTAAAACCCAAAATTTTCGGCTCGCGCTTCGCGCTCGCGGATACTAAATCATAATGCACAAATAACTCCAATTTTGAGCTCAAAATTTTTGGCTCGCGCTTTGCGCTCGCAAACACCAATTTATTAGGGCATATAATGCACAATTAACTCAAATTTTACCTCAAAGTTTTCATCTCGTGGCGGCAATTTAGAATACATATTCAAACCACTTAAGTTTTGTTCAAAATATATATATTTTTTTGGTAGTATTTATTTTGTTTCCATAGGAATAAAATTAAAATTGTTTAAATTCCTCGTGTTATGTCAGTATAGGCCCATATATCGGGGACTGTTAACTCGCGCTTCGCGCTCGTTTGCTCCCTCCGCTCGCAAGATTTTTTTTCAAAGTTGGGCCCCCCCCCCCCTCTATAAAATCCTGGATCCGCGCCTGCGAGTAGCACAAAAAAGCTTGAAATGTACTGTTTTTAGGATGCCGTATCAAAGTTGTTGTTTTTTTCGGTTCGCGTTTGCACTCGCTTTAATGATATGACAAAAACGCTTTAAAAAATTTCGTTTTCATTAATATATTCAACAAACTATTGCTTGTGCTTCACGCTCGCTTTATTGTTTATGAGATAATTTTCATCTTGAGCATAGCACAAAAAACATGCACTGTTTTCAGGTTGATATAGCAAAAAATTTCAGCTCGCACTTCGTGCTCGCATTGTTTGATAAAATAATTATCTTCTTAATAAGCATAGCACAAAAAGCTTAAAAATGCACACAAAAAAATCGGCTCGCGCTTCGCGCTCGCATTGTTAGATAATAATCATCTTGAAGTTTCTTGAACATAATAATATATAGCACAAAAAGCGTTTTAAATGCACTGTTTTCAGGTTGATATATCAAAAAAAAAAATCAGCTCGCACTGTTTAATGAGATGATTATCTTTCTAATAAGCATAGATAAAAAAAAGTGCTAAATATCAATGTTTTTAGATCAGTATATCAACAAATTTCGCATTGTTCAATTAGATATGTATATTCTTTAAAAGCATAGCACAAAAAGCGCTTAAAATGCAATGTTTTCAGGTTGATATATCAAAAGAATTAGGCTCGTACTTCGCACTCGCATTGTTTAACGAGATAGGGTAAAGCACAATAAGCGCTTAAAATAATCTATTTTCAGGTTTATATATAAAAAAAATCGGCTCGCACTTTGCGCTCGCATTTTTAATTGAATACATTAGCTTGTTCTTGAAAACTGAAAATGAACAGTTCTTAAAATGTACTTTCTTTACGCCTATAATACCCCCCCCCCCCGGCGCTTAGCTCTTCAAGCAGCTCAGTGATCGAGGGAAATGTGGACGAAAATTTTTTTCCGCCCCTCCCCTATTGGAGAATGCTGGATCCGCCCCTGCTAATGCTACAGTCACACAGACACTTACGCTGAGTTATGTCCGGCACACTGTAAACATAAATTAGTCATTTGACTAATAAAAATTAGTCCTGCCCTATGTCTGAAAATGACTAGAATTAAGTAGTCGAATGACTAAATTTGAGTCATTTCAGACACTTTTGGATTTAGCCAGATGACTAGAATTAATTAGTCAGATTACTAGAATCAATTAGTCGAATGACTAATGTTTAGTCATTTCAGACACTTTTGGATTTAGCCAGATGACTAGAATTAATTAGTCAGACAAAGCCAAATATTAGTCAAATGACTTATTTTAGTTGGTCATCATTTTAAGGCCACATTTTATGTAAACACAAAAGAAATGAAGCAACTAAATCTCTTCTTGATTTAAAACAGATTTATTTCAACATAATCGGGCTATGCATATTAATAATGATAATATAATGTACAACATTTCATCTTTACATAGTACAACATTAATTATAAAAATATATAGCATAATAGTTAACATTATCACGATAGCAGATACTCTGAATTGTTGTAATGATGATTACATAATAAATAGTCTGCCAAGACATCATAGTGTTATTACTGTACTAAAAGGCAAGTTTGTGAGGCCAATACACTTAAATAGCATAGGAGGAAGAGAGTGAGAGGGTGAGGAAGACACAAAGTAAAGTGAAAGGAGAACAAGAGGGAAGGACAAAGGAAGAGAGAAACCAGGATAGAGAAGTATGGAAAAGTCTAATACAAATCTATATATATATTTTTTTTTAAAGGAAAAAAAAAGAAGTAAATTAGAACGCATACGTGTAAATTCGAAAATATTGTTTTCAATGAAGAAATTCCAAATCATCACCTTCACTTCAATATATAATGATTGTGTATACGTATTGTTCTGAATGTACTGCATGTAGTGAAATGCAACATGTCACGTATACATGTACATATTCAAAGCAATACGTATACACAATTATTATATTATTTGAAGTGAAGGTGATGATTTGGAATTTCTTAACATTGAAACCAATATTTTCGAATTTACACGTATGCGTTCTAATTTACTTCTTTCTTTTTTTCCTTTTTTTTAAAAATATATATATAGATTTGTATTAGACTTTTCCATACTTCTCTATGCTGGTTTCTCTCTTCCTCTGTCCTTCCCTCTTGTTCTCCTTTCACTTTACTTTGTGTCTTCCTCACCCTCTCACTCTCTTCCTCCTATGCTATTTAAGTGTATTGGCCTCACAAATTTGCCTTTTAGTACAGTAATAACACTATGATGTCTTGGCAGACTATTTATTATGTAATCATCATTACAACAATTCAGAGTATCTGCTATCGTGATAATGTTAACTATTATGCTATATATTTTTATAATTTATGTTGTACTGTGTAAAAGAGAAATTTTGTACATTATTATTATTATTATTATTATTAATATGTATAGCCCGATTATGTTGAAATAAATCTGTTTTAAATCAAGAAGAGATTTAGTTGCTTCATTTCTTTTGTGTTTACCTAAAATGTGGCCTTAAAATGATGACCAACTAAAATAAGTCATTTGACTAATATTTGGCTTTGTCTGACTAATTAATTCTAGTCATCTGGCTAAATCCAAAAGTGTCTAAAATGACTAAACATTAGTCATTCGACTAATTAATTCTAGTCATCTGACTAATTAATTCTAGTCATCTAGCTAAATCCAAAAGTGTTTGAAATGACTAAACATGAGTCATTCGACTAATTAATTCTAGTCATTTCAGACATAGGGCAGGACTAATTTTTATTAGTCAAATGACTAATTTATGTTTACAGTGCATTGCGTCCAAAATTTCCTTTTTTTATTCCCGTCATATTCAGCAATGGAAATAGTAATAATTTGGTATAAGGATGAAAAATGTTTAAATACCTATCCATGCCTTGCTCACTTCAGGGAGAGTGAGGAGTGACTATTATCGTCATTCGGGAGGCTGTGGTACTCGGTTTTCTTGTCTCATCCGCCGTGAGATCTCTCCATGAAGTGAGCTAGGCTGCCCTTCTTTCTTTTTCTTTTTTTTTTTTCTTCTTTTTTTTTTATAGATATTACATAACCTGCGCCGATAAAAAAAACAAAACAAATTAGTTGTTGTTTTTTCATGTAATACATCAACTTTATAGCTTCGTTTTCATTTTTTAGGTCATGAATATTTAAGAAATAATGTATTCCAGAACTGTTTTGCTCTTATGTATATTTCATTTCAATTTACTGAAAGTTTGATATTTTTAGTACTGTAATTTTTGTTTTAAAATTTAAAATTTCAAGATGTATTCTGTAATATGTGTTATGATGACTTCTTTCTTAGGAAACTGTCATTATTTTGCGTGTAAGTAGTGATATACTCGACATCATAGTGAAGCTTTATGATGTCAAATTATACAAATGTTATTGGATAGTCTACAAATTTCACAGTTGGAAAATTTGAATAGAATGCCTCTCTGCAATTAATGGCAAAATAAATACAAAAGGTCATGTATATCAATAATTGTACATTTTATCTGTCGTAGTTTAACGAGAAACTTCGACAATGTATGTCTGTAATTAAATCTTTTTGATAGACAATTTAATATAATTGCTTTGTCGGAAACGTGGCTAAAAGATCAGGGCCCGTATTCCATAAAAGCATGAAATTTAAGCATTTTTGCTTATCTTTAAAATGCGTATTCCATTAATACGGCTTACTAAGAATTCTGTTTAAGCCTATTTTTGGCAGTGAAGCATAAATTCTTAGATTTTTGCCAAGTCAAAAGTCTTAAATGGAATTGCGCCTTCAAATCGAACATAAAAAAATGAGAATTTTATCCCAATTTTAAGCCTACTACCTAGTGGCTTAACTTTAATGTTGATTATATGGCAAGCTCATTTGAGACCACAAAAATTAAAAATGCCGATATTAATAAAATTTAGAATTTCGCTTGATGCTTTCTGACCTCAGACAAAGTGCTTAAAGTGTTTGGTATAAAGGCTAAGATTTTTTTTCCTGGACAAAATCTTTAAAAAATACTGAGACTTAAGGCAAATTGCTTAAGTATAGTTTATGGAATCCGGGCCCTGATCCTAATCTATGACAACTTAATAATTACACTTCTATCGTCCAGGAAAGAAAAATAGACGCGGTGCATGGTAGCGTTGATTTTTTTCTTGAATAATCTGAAATACTGTATAATGCATAATCTAAATATAAGTGATGAATATTTTTGAAAATGAATGAAAAAGTTATTATCGGCTGTAAATAAAGACCACCTGGTCAACCGATTAATGATTCTACAAAATACTCTCTAATGGGGCGATCACAGTTCGTGGCGGGGACCCGTACGGCGAGGGGAATCAGTCGTTTTTATAATTTCTCTACAGTGCGGTTCCAAATTTTTTTCACACGAGATTTACCCTCAGAGCGACTTGGATAGAGACCACTATTGTGTCATGCCTCCTTTCCCCAAAACTTTCTATTCCGAGGTCGGTACGGTGAGTAGGAAAAGACACTTTAACCTTTACGTGCGGTTCCCGGCCGACTCCCTTACGATTTTATGTGCACATCAGAACATTTTCCAGTAGTTATGCTTTAAATGTAGGGGAGCCGGGAAGATCGAGAGTGTGCACTCGATTTTCCCGGCGTTTTTCTCAACCCAGTAGGCCGTATAAAACCCGTGGAGTCACCAAAGGGACCCGAGCGGGGTTCTGCCGGTAGCCGTAAGGGTTCCTGCCTGTAGCCGAGCGGGCTCCGCCCGTGTTTTTCAGTGAGTCCTACAAATAAAATATTGACAGGCCTCTTGCAATACGGTTCCCGTGCGACTTTCCTGCGGCCCCGCCAGGGCCCCTTAAAGGTTCCTGGAGAGACTATAGGCCTACGAGAATGTTAGACTGTCTAGGGTCAGATCTCAAACTCTGTCCTGAAATATACTTTTGTTTATATATATATAGATTTTTTTTTGGGGGGGGGGGGCTGTAGCAGGAAAGATCACTTTGGTCTTTTTAGATTTTTTTTTTTATCTAGGACTAATCATCCCATATCGTTTCCCAATACATGAACCATCAATGTCACTATCAAATGAGTGTAATTTCTCTCCTAATGGGTGTAATGGGTGTACAAAATGAAAATAATATTTTGGATCAAAATTCGTCTCTGAACTATCAGTTTTATGGATGGATCTTATTTATTCATGTAACATCTATCCATATAGAGCATCAAAAAAAAAAATATATTGGGAGTCGAACTCAAGTCCTCTGGATGAGAATCTGTTCCTCATACCACTCGGCTAGTATTACTGATAGCGACAACTTGATTCCTAATTTAAATGAACCAAACTAGGATATATTAGTGCACGTTCAAGGCTTATTAGTAGTAATTAATTTGTAAACGGTTCGGAAAATAAAAATCGCGTGCACCTCAAACAGAATTTATCAAAACGACTGATACAATACGCCGTCCGGGTCCCGCGGATGGTACTGTGATCGCCCCATTACACATTCCTCGTTCTATGTCGAGTTAATTTTTTGGTTATTATATTATGATATAAATCCTTTATCGTCTGAGGGCGATCTTGTCAATAATGAATTCACAGATCTTCTTTTTCTTCTTTTCACATAACCCAGTTCTTGATAAGCCAACCCGCATAACTATACAGATTCTGCTACATTACTAGACAACATATGATTACAAATAAGCCAGATACGGTGAATGAAATTGATATTCTCTCTTTTCCATTTATGGTAACTTCTACTTTTATTTTTATTGATGAATAACAAAGAAACGTGTATATAGGCCTGTTTGTTTCTAAAAGAAATAAACGTGATTTTCAATCAAGCAATTAGTGATGATTTGCCCATATTTGTGATTATTTTCTCCGAGTTGTTTATTTTCTAATTTCTAACATTTGAAAACCGTTGTGTCAATTTTTTTTAAACAGGTCACGGTCGACAGACCTTGTTCCAGATAATCTCAAAATAGCTATGATTATTCCAGTTTTTAAATTCGGAGCAAAAGACAGTCGTGTCGAATTATAGGCCAATTTCTGTATTTACTGTTTTTCTCGATGATAATCAAAAATTTGTTTTCAATAGAACTTCCAAGTTTTTATGCCTTTTTTTATTATTTAAAGGTGGTGATTAAAAAACAATTTTATTGACGCGTAAAAAAAATGACTTAGGCCTACCGCAATAAATTACAAAATATTCTCGTCGACTATAAATAATTTGACATAAAGCAATGGTAAAACAAATTTGCTTTAAATGTCTTTACGTCAGGGGCGAAAACCTTCTTGGTGCAACTGAACAAAGAAAATTATTTTCTGGGGCGTCATCTTGTCTTGGCACTTTGGCCATTGAAAGGTGAAACAGAGCCGTCATGATTTCATTCAATGCAGCTGCAATGCTCTCAAAATATAATTTTAGGGGCTTTTGTTTTCAAGAACCTTTGTTTACAAAATATATAAAGAAATGAATTTAAAAAAAAAATTGAATAATGATAACAAAACCGAGTCTGGACATTTTTATTCTTCCCTTTCATTCTTCCCTCTTTTTTTTTACCTTAATGGCAGGTGACGGTTTATTATTCTTAGTTATTTGTTGTCTTCAATTGGGAGAGATGAGCACCAGCACTGACCAATTTGATTATCCTATTTTTTTTAAAGTTGGGTATCGATCTGTTGTATGCATGGCTGACTTATCGTAGCAATACTTGTACGAGTCCTACTGTGATGATCCGACTATATACCGGCAGAAGAGCGTTTTTGATAGCAGGGGGGGGGTGGGGTGTCTGAACATTCAAAAATCACAAATAAATAGTCATTTTTGCGTTTTTGTACACGTTTTCTGATCATAAAAGTAGGGATCGAGGCCTAAAGCACTCTCCCTTCCCGCGGCTCCTCGGCCCCTGTTATATCATAGTCATCAATAACAATGATGATGAAAATTTTAAAGTTCTTATGTCAAACACTGAAACTGATTTAATTTTATTAATAGTAAAAGAAATACACAAAATGTATATGAAAAACGTTTGAAACTAATCAAAATGAGTGCATATTGTTTGCAGGCCTACAGGCGCGGATCCATGGGGGCCCGACGGGCCCGCCCCCCCCCCAAAAAAAAAAAATGAGGAGAAAAAGGGAAAAAGAAGGAAATAGGGAAAGAAAAGAAGAAAAAGAAAGAAAGAGAAGGGAATAAGGCCCGATGCTTGTACAATTTTCGCCCAATTTTATTCAATAGGAAGCGCAAAATAGGCTTTATTGGGTTCTAAACAACCATAACTCCCACGAGGCCGATTTTTCTCATATTGTATCTTGCAACATACTGCTCAAACACCTTTTTTTTAAGCCTCGTGGACCCTCGGCCTCCTGGGAAAAATAGTCAGCCTCGTGGGATTACCAGAAAGTGCCCCTTTATTTATTCAATATATTTTTTTTAAACCCCCAGATTTTCGGCTCGCGCTTCGCGCTCGCTGATACTAAATCATAATGCACAAATAACTCCAACTTTTACCTAAATTTCTTTTTTTCAGCACGCGCTTCGCGCTCGCGGATACTAAATAGGGTCTATAATACACAATTATCTACCATTTTCTAGTACTAGAAAATGCCCCTTTATTTATCCCATATAACTTTTGAAACCCCAAAATTTTCGGCTCGTGCTTCGCGCTCGCAAATACCAATTCGGAAGGGTATATTAATGCACAATAACTCTAAATTTCACCTCAAAATTTTCAGCTTGCGCTTCGCGCTCGCTCATTTATTCTATATATCTTTTAAAACCCCAAATTTTCGGCTCGCGGATACTAAACCATAATGCACAAGTAACTTCAATTTTTAGCTAGAAATTTTCGGCTCGCAGATACTAATTCAGTAGGGTATATAATGCACAATTAACTCAAAATTTTCAGCTAGCGGATACTAAATAGGGTCTATGATACACAATTATCTACAATCCTTTTATGCTAGAAATGCCCCTTTATTTATTGCATATATCTTTTAAAAACCCAAATTTTCGGCTCGCGCTTCGCGCTCGCTGATACCAAATCGGGGTCATCCCGATAGTCCGCGGGTCCGATAGTCCGCGGGTCCGTTAGTCCGCGGGTCCGATAGTCCGCGGGGGGCGGGCGGGGGTTGATGTTTTTGTTACTCTGGATGTCCGTTATTCCGAAAAAATAGAATGAGGTTCGTTATTCCGAAAATTGAAAAGGTTCGACTTCGTTAGTCCGAAAATGAAAAGGTTCGTTATTCCGAAAATAAAAAAGGTTTGTTATTTCGAATTTTTTGTTATATCCAAATTTAGAAAAGTTTTGTTATTCCGTTAGTCCGCGGGTCCGATAGTCCGCGGGTCCGATATTCCGCGGGGGGGGGGGATGATGTTTGTTACTCTGAAGGTCCGTTATTCCGAAAAATAGAAAAGGTTCGTTATTTCAAAAAATAGAAAAAATTGTAATTCCGAAAATGGAATAAGGTTCGTTATTCCGAAAATAGAATAAAGGTTTGTTAGTCCGAAAATAGAAAAAAGTTTCGTTATTCCGAAAATGAAATAAGGTTCGTTAGTCCGAAACTGAAATAATCTGTGGCGAAGGCGGGAAAATGGAAAGGGCAGGGCTGGTGGAGGGGGAGGGTCAATTCACCATTGCTGTTCAGTTGTTGATTCCGCAATTAAATCCGCCCGTCCATCGACGTAGTGTATTAGCGGCGAGCTGTTCCGATAAAGAATAAGTTCCGCTTTTAAAAACGGGCCGTTATCACCCTTGACTAAATAACTAATTCCATAATTATATCCACTCCGTTTTCATTTCATGAAGAAGTTATTTTGAAACATCGGCGGTGACTTTTTAATGTTCCGATAAATATTAATTTCCGCTGATAATGCTTTCATAATTTCTTTCATAAATAAATACGGAACTAATAAAATTGCCGAATAAATTATTTAGTTATTGAGTGATAACGACCCAGTTTTAGAAACGAAACTTATTCTTTACCGGAAGAAGTCGCCGCTGATAATGTTTCGAAACAATTTCTTTACGAAATAAAGATGGCACGAAAACAATTGCGGAAATAATTATTTAGTTATAGCGTGGTAAAGGCCTGATTTTAGTAGCGAAACTTATTCTTTTTTGGAAGAATTCGCCGTCGATAACGTCGGGAAATAAATTCTTTATTAAAAAACGAAAACAATTATGAAATAAATTATCTTGTTATGGCCTGTTTAAAGGCCCGATTTTAGAAGCGAAACTAATTTGTTATCAGTAGAAATCGCCATTGATAATTTTGTGAAATAAATTCTCCGAAAATCAAAATTTAACAGCAGAAAAAAAGTATCTGGAGGTTATTCACGGGTGACCGTCCTCTGCTGAGACTAAAATTACTGTAGTGTTTTACAGAGGTTCGTTAGTCCGAAAATGAAATAAGGTTCGTTTTTCCGAAAATGAACTAAACCAATTTTAGTAACAAAAATGGTGTGGTGATTAAAAAATAATTATGCTATATAGCATAATATCCTAATATTTTTTAATCACCACACCATTTTTGTTACTAAAATTGGTTTAGTTCATTTTCGGAAAAACGAACCTTATTTCATTTTCGGACTAATAATCCTTATTTCAGTTTCGGACTAACGAATCTTATTTAATTTTCGGATTAACGAACCTCATTATATTTTCGGAATAACAAACCTTTTCTATTTTTGGATATAACAAAAATTCGGAATAACGAACCTTATCTTTTTTCGGAATAACGAACCTTTTTCTATTTTCGGACTAACGAACCTATTCTTTTTTCGGACTAAAGAACCTTTTTCTATTTTCGGAATAACGAACCTCATTCTATTTTTCGGAATAACGAACCTTCAGAGTAACAAACGTCACCCCGCGGACTATCGGACCCGCGGACTAACGGACCCGCGGACTATCGGACCCGCGGACTATCGGGCTGTAACTAAATCATAATGCACAAATAACTCCAACTTTTACTTAAATTTTTTTTTTTCAGCACGCGCTTCGCGCTCGCGGATACTAAATTGGGTCTATAATACACAATTATCTACCATTTTCTAGTACTAGAAAATGACCCTTTATTTATTCCATATAACTTTTGAAACCCCAAAATTTTCGGCTCGCGGAAACTAAACCATAATGCACAAATAACTTCAATTTTTAGCTAAAAATTTTCGGCTCGCAGATACCAATTCAGTAGGTATAATGCACAATTAACTCAAAATTTTGAGCTCGCGCTTCGCGCTCGCGGATACTAAATAGGGTCTACGATACACAATTATCTACAATTTTTATGCTAGAAATGCCCCTTTATTTATTCCATATATCTTTTAAAACCCAAATTTTCGGCTCGCGCTTCGCGCTCGCTGATACCAAATCATAATGCACAAATAACTCAAATCTTTAACTCAAAATTTTCAGCTCGCGCTCGCGGATACTAAACCATATAAATGCACAAATAACTCCAAAATTTACCTCAAAGTTTTCATCTCACGCTTCGCGCTCGCGGATACTAAATAAGGTCTTCAATGCATAATTATCTCAAATAATAGCTAAAAATTTTCGGCTCGCGCTTCACTTGCTTTGCTTTTTTTTCATTAATGAAACACCAAACACATTCATAAAACCATCAATTAAAATACAATTACCTGGGACGCACCCCCTATTCATCCGAATACATTTCCCTTTATGCCTCTAGTCTCAATTGCCCCTTTTTCAGGAAAAAAATGCCCCTTTTCCATCTCGACCCCCACTTTCAACTTCGTTCCACCGCCTCTGGCATAACAACTTGGGCATAACATGCCGTTCTTCCAGGTATTAAATGGCATAGTTTGCGCTCGCAGCGTCTGATGTAATTACAATGGGCGTAATAATCGTATTCATGGTAGCAACTTAAAATACATGTTCAAACCACTAAAGTTTTGTTTAAAATATTCCGATTTTTTATTTTATTTATTTATTTTTTTTTTTTTTTTGCTAGTATATATTATTTTGTTTTCATAGGAGTAAAAATGATATTGTTTAAATTCCTTGTTTTAGGTCAGTATAGGCCTATATATTGTAGAATGTTTTAAAGTCCTGGAACTCCATACCCCAGGCATTAAAGAATTGTCAAACTCTCATGTCCTTCAAGAGACATCTGAAAACCCACCTTTTCTAATATCTATATACGTTTCCTTTTTATTTTTTTAATGTATTCACTATATCATATGTTTGTTATTCTATGTTTATGCACTTTGTATCTAATGAAAAGGCGCTTTATAAATTCAGTATATTATTAAACTCGCGCTTCGCGCTCGTTTGCTCGCTTCGCTCGCAAGATTTTTTTCTCAAAGTTGCCCCCCCCCCCTGGAAAATCCTGGATTCGCGCCTGGGCCTAGGCCCTACTTGTATTTTTGTTATATGCAGCAAGGCATATAGTATATATTACATCAATTATTATCGTTTAAATTATAGGCCTATCATTATAGCCATTATCGTTTGATTATTTCTTATCTATTTATCTTATTACTCATCTTTTACCTATCTCTTTTATATTATTTTGCGTTCAAATTATGATGGTACGTTTTGATGATGATCCTATAGGGCCTAATAAATATTTTATATCAAAGTTTGATTTGACAACAACAACAACAAAATACCAGGGTATGATTCACTAACAGCTAAAGTCAAACCTATTATGTATATTAACTGTAATAACATAAAACTGATTTTATCCTATAAGGGGAGATCCAACCCGTAAATTGAAGGTTCAAATGTTGTTACTGTACAAACTAAGCACACCTTGTTTTTTCGAAAGAAAATAT
>CALNVZ010001281.1:0-11675 GCA_940671915.1 Paracentrotus lividus
GTAAGGGGGATGAGCAAAAGTTTATATGTACGTTAAAATTTGTGCGTTCCGGTTTGGCTGTATAGGCTGGGGTTCAAAAAGTGTAGGCCTGCCGTAAAGATTTTTTTTTGCGTACCCTATTGGCGAACCACAGGGTTTGCCGGTGGTGGGCCGGGGGGAAGTGTACGTAATTTTATTAATGCGTATGGCCTACCCTTTACTGGCACTGGCTTTAACCGTAAAGGTCTAGCCCCTCCCCCCCACCCAAATATAATTATCACTCTATTATTTAATTTTTTTCCGCGTACCCTTGCATGAACCTAAAAGGGTTTGCCCCGGAAGGGCGGGATGGGCCGGGAAAGGTACGTAAAATTTTTTTGCCCGCGTACCGTTGGCGTAAGCCTACCAGTTTGCCTGGGGGAGGCATGTGCAAAGGAGTTACATAAATTTATTTTTTTTCCATGTTACACATGGCATAACCTTAAAGTATGCCCCGCGCGGGAGGGGGGATTGGAGGCAAAAGTGTACGTAAATTTTTTTTGTTGTCGCGTACCACTAAGCGTACCCGGCGTAACCTGAAGGTTTTGCTCTTGGTAAGGGGGGGGGGATGATGCAAAAGTGTACGTAAAATTTTTGTTGGTACCGGTTTGCGTTAGGCTGGGGAGTGGTGCAAAAAGTGTAGCCCTGCGTAAGATTTTTCTTTTGCGTTACCCTTGAGCCGATAACCACAGGTTTGCGGGGTGGGGCTGGTAGGGGGGGGAAGTATACGTAATTTGTTTGCGTATGCCTACCCCTTACTTGGCTTAACGTAAAGGTCTGCCCCCCCCACCCAAAAAAAGAATAAAATTATAATAAATCCACTCTATTATTGCCGGCCCGAAATATTTTATTATTTCGTTATGAGCAGCTGGATGAAAATGTATGTAATTTTCTATTTATTGAAAACATATTTTCTGTGAAGAAGAAATCATCAATGGAAGACACACAAATTAAATTAATAGATCTAATTAGGGCCTAAATTTTTTGATTATGCACTCAGTAGCTTTCTCACTCACTCAACCAACCTTTCAATTTGTATGAAGAAAAATTTCAACTGAGGAAATTTAACCATATAATTATAAAACCTAAATACTCATGACTTGATTTGCCAAGTCAAATTCGCCATGGGATCCTCGTGAAAGGGGAACGAAAATCATATTGTATCTTTTAGTCTGAATGGTTTGTTCCCAATATTCCAATATTTCTGTTGATATTGTGGGTATTACGACATAGCAATAATACGACAAATCCCACTCCATAAGAAACATCAAATATTAAACCTACGAGCAGCAATTGTCGTCGCTCCGGCTTCGCACCGCGCTCAAGATCACTCGCTCACTTTCCACTCAGCCAATTCACTTCATGTACCAATGCAATAATTGATAGTGAATCGCTGAATTATACGTAATTTATAATAACCTTTTTAAACATTAAAACAGGAACATGATGCCTGGTGACCTCTTTTTGCAAAGAGAGTTGAATGAACATGACTTTGCGATGGTTTTAAATGCCTATTGTAGTTTTAAAGTTCCCTTTTTTTGCGCGTGTGGTGATGATTTCGATTTTAACTAAATGCACGTGTAATGTGTCCACACAAAAGCTCTCGATGTACAGTCATTCTCTACCTTGCAGTCGTTGTGGGGATTTGTTTCTCGCACACGACGTACATGGACTGCGGAGTTGAGGCAATGCGTCACGCGTAAAAAACGTGTTGATCCTCACCGAGTGATTCTTCCGTCATGTGAGTTCTGTGCGAGAGGGACTGATGGCTATTGCGAAATTTCGCGAAGAGGTTCAAATGGCTCATGGCACTCCCACTGCACTCTATGTCTTGGGAGCCATGTGCCTATGGTGGCTGTTTTCAAAGTATGATTATTACCCCTCCGCGGCCTGTATACTTCTCTGGTTTAAAGGACATCAGCCGTGTCGAATTCGGAAGATACGATGCGGGCTTGAAAATGCGGCGACACCGGGTGACGGGCGGACGAACCCGACCAGTGGGCCCACGGTAGTGCGGCCTCGGCGAGGCGGATCGGAGAAGGAGATGCGGGTCAACGATCAGACCTTTAGACATATTCAGTATAGACTAGCTTGCGCCGGCGGCTACGCGCCGCGTGGCAGCTAGCAGGTCCACCCCTGATCGTTTGAAATTAAAAAAGTTTTCTTCCCATTGCCCAGTTTGCGGCCCCATCACCCATTTATGGGCCAGATAAAGATTTCTGTACGTCTTTTTCCCCCTTTCCCCCCCCCCTTTTCTTTTGGCGAGGAGGGGAGGGGTATATTTTTATATAACTCCAGAATTATAAGAAAAAATGGCTAATTTTTTTATTTATTATTTTCTTACAATTTACACCTCAATTTTCCGCATATAAAGATACGTAAGATACACTCGTGTACGTTATTCAACAAGGCCAAATTCAGAGGTGTGACATTTTCTGTTTGTTTCATATGGAAGAGGGGGGAAGGGGGGGGCCAAAAATTTCGCAAGGCCTTGGTTATTTAATAATAGATTGATAACGAAATCCGAAATTCTTTGATTAGACACTCGGTATAGATAAGAATAAATGAGTTAGCATATATAGAAGAAGAGACAAGAGAGGCAATGAAAAGACTATTTCTTTAGAAGGAAGCAAAAATAATATTACAATAATTTTAAAAGAAAATTCCAATAAAGAGAACAAAAAGGAGAAAAAAAATATAATAACATATATATATATATAAAAATAATATATAAATATATAATATATTTTTTTTGAGCATTAGAAATCTTCTAATATTAATATTATTTTTATAATTAGGAAATTGTGGGAGGAGAAACAAAATACACAAGGAGAAAAAGGACAGAAGAATGATGACTTTGATTTGGAAGGAGGAGACTATTATAAATTAATCATATATATATATATATAAATTAGAGAGAGAAAAGAGGAAAAAGGAAAAAAAGATAGAAAACGCAAAGTAATATATTAATTATCAAATAGAAGAATACCAACTAGATAGACTAAAGATTATGAACACAACGGAGAAGAAAAAAAGAAGGAAGAAGAAGAAGAAAAAAAAGAAGAGAAGAACAAAAGAAGAAGAGAAAAAAGAATAGATAACGATAAAAATAAATTAAAAAAAAAAAAAATAATGAAAAAACAAAACAAGAACAAGAAATAAATAACACAAAATGGGCGAATAACCTAACAAAGGATATAATAGACCACATGGAGAGGAGAGAATATGCAAAGAGAAGAAATAAACATAAATTAATAAATTTATATATATACACATAGTAAACACAATGGACAGATAACCAATAAAAAAAGATAAAATAAGCCACAAACAGAGAAGGGAAGAGAAAAGAGAAAGAATAGAAAGAAAAGCAAAAGAAAAGTGTAACGTAAAAATATATTAATTTATAATAGACGAAACAGAATACACCATAAAACAAACCACTATGAGACGAATAACACTGAAGATTATTGAACACCATGAGAAGGTAAAGGAGGAAAAAAAAGAGAGAAGAAGAGAAAGAGTGATGATGCCAAGAGTACGTAAAATTTTTGTGCGTACAGAAGATATATAGAAGAATAAGGACATGAAAGAGAAGTAGAGAAGAAGAGATGAATAAGAGAAAAACCATACAAGATAAAAATATAATATATATAATAATATATAAGAAATAATAAAATTAGCAAATAACCCAGAGTATAGAAAGAAAAAAAAAAAAAAAAAAAAAAAAAAAAAAAGAAGTGAAAGAGAAAGAAGAAGAAGAGAAGAAGGGGGGGACGTGAACGTAATTTTTTTTTGGATGGCCTACCTTACTTGGCTTAACCATAAAAGGTGCCCCCCCCAAAAAAAATTATAATTTTTAATCACTCTATTATTGCTGCCGAAAATTTGTATTATTTGTATGAGCAGCTGGATGAAAATTGGGTTGAAATTTTCTATTTATTGAAAACCTATTTTCTGTGAAGAAAGAAATCAATCAATGAAGACACACAAATATTTTTAGAATCCAAATAAGGGACAAAACAATGGGAATAATAATCTTATTCTATTTTTTATTTTTATATTTTTTGCATTAGAATTCTTCTGTTTATATTTATTTTTTGGTTGGGTGGGGGAGCAAAAATTCAAGGGGCGAAAAAGAAGTGCCTCTTTGTTTGGGTAGGAGGCTATTTTTTTTATTTTCTTTGGGGGGGGCTAAAGTGAACGTAATTTATTTTTTTCCGCGTACCCTTGATAGAACTAAAGGTTTGCCCCGGGGGAGGGGAGGGCGGGAAAGTGTACATAAAATTTTTTTGCCGCATACCGTTGGCGTAACTACAGGTTTGCCTTTGAGGAGGCATGTGCAAAGGAGTACATAGTTTTTTTTTTTTCCATTGCTACACATGGCGTAACCTTAAAGTATGCCCGGGAGGGGTGGAGCAAAGTGTACGTAAATTTTTGTTGTCGCGTACCCTAAGCGTAACCTGAAGCGTTGCCCTGGGGTAAGGGGGGGGATGAGCAAAAGTGTACGTAAAATTTTTTGTTGCGTACCGGGTTTGGCGTAGGCTGGGGTGGTGCAAAGTGTAGCCTGCGTAAAGATTTTTTTTGTGGGTACCCTTTGGCGTTAACCCACAGGTTTGCCCGGGGTGGGGGAAGTGTACGTAATTTTTTTGCGTATGGCCTACCCTTACTTGGGCTTAACCGTAAAGGTCTGCCCCCCCCCCCACCCAAAAATTATAATTTACATCTATTATTTTGCTCGCCGGAAATAATTTTTCCGGGCCCCCACCCCCAGCGTAGGCTTGGGGGTGGGGCAAAAGTGAGGCCTACGTAAAGATTTTTTTTTTTTGCATACCCTTGGCATAACCCACAGGTTTGCCCGGTGGTGGCGGGAGGGGGGGGGAAGTGTACGTAATTTTTTTTTGCGTGATGGCCTACCCTTACTGGCTTAACCATAAAAGGTCTGCCCCCCATAAAAAAAAATTATTAATTTTATCACTCTTTTATTATTGCTAGCCCGAAAATATTTGTATTATTTGTATGAGCAGAGCTGGGATGAAAATGGTTTGTATTTTTCATATTTATTGAAAACCTATTTTCTGTGAAGAAAGAAATCAATCAATGGAAGACACACAAATATTTTTAAGAATTCAATAAGGGACAAACAAATTGGAATAATAATTTATTTCCCCAGGTCGAAATTCCATAGGCGTCCATTAGGAAAAACCAAACAGAAAAATTTCTATTGGTTTCTAATGTGCGGAGGATTCTAAAGGTTTCTAATGGACATCAGATGTCAATTGTATTCCAATAGAGACCAATACAATGGGAATATCAGAATCCTAATGGACCCACAGAGGACCAATAGGCTCCAATAGATAGCAAGAGTTCTGTTGTGTCTGGCCATTACCTCTATTGCGTCCAATACAAATTGGTTTTCTGGGCCCTTGTATTGGACCATAAACAATCAGAGTCTGAGGTCTCTATTGTCTCTATTGGTTCCAGGCTGTTTGACATAAACCAACACAGACATCAGACTCTATGGTCTCTAGGCCTATAGTTTCAGGCTGTCCATATACAATTCTATTGCGGGTTTTTCTATTTTTCTTGGGTTCCAGTGGTGTCTAATGGTTCTATTAGTTTCTATCAGCTTTTGATTGGTTTTCCATAATTTATGTTATTAGTTTCTATTGATTTCTATTAGCTTTGCTTCTGTTGGCTTGGGTATTCCCACAAGGCTGAGATGCCCTCGAGACCGAGGGCCGCGAGCTCGGTCAGGCCCGAGGGTCCACTGAGGCCGAGCAGATATAATGCAAAATACAATATGGAGAAAAATCGTTTCTCATGGGAAAATACTCGGCCTCGTGGGCGCTTCAGACCTCGTGGGACTCATAGAGGCCCTGACGGACAGGGGCCCTCGCCTCGTGAACCTTCCGTGGCTTGTATCAGTTTTTGTTGGCTTATATCGATTTGTTGTTGGTTCTGAATTTCTGTTCAGATGTTATTTTTGTTGACTGGTTTCTATTGGTTTCTGTTGGTTTTTTATTGGTTTGTAATGAGTTTCTGTGTTTCTAATTGGTTTCTAATGGTTTTCTGTTGGTCATGGAATATTTCATAAGCAGTATTCTGAGATTTTGGAAAAAAAAGTGGAAAATAAATAGAAAATATTGCAATTTTACATTGTAGCTTGGCTTTTGGCTTATAATATAATAAAAAATATTTTAGTTTATTTAGGTTTTATGTTAACACAATTTCAAATTGATTTCATAATGACAATTTCTTCAATTTCATTAACAAAAGTGTAATTTGATATTAAGTAACCGTCTTTCTTCAAACATTTTTGCCTGTAGTACTTTATATAGCAGGGGTCGACAGTTTTTGCCAGTAGTAATAGGCCTGATATAGGATAGCATAGGTTAGGATAGGAGTAGGATAGGGTTAGGACTCATTGTTAATTCAGCATGTTTCTGTGAGTTGTTAGTCGAAACAATCCAAAAGATTTTATTATACTATTTTCATTAATTAATTCTTTATTGGTCCATTAAGAAATGGTCTATTGGAACCAATAGAAAAAATTCTAATGACCAACAGAAAATGTCTATTGGTCCATTAGAATTTCTAATGGTTCTGTGGGCTCCATATTTCATAACCATTAGAAACCATTAGAGACCTAACAGCCCTAATGGTTTCTGAGGTCCAACAGGCTTAATGGAGCCTATGGATTTCGACCTGGTCTATTTTTATTTTTATATTTTTTTTAGCATTAAAAATTTTCTTCTGTTTTATTTTAATTTTTTGGTTGGGGGGGGAGCAAAATTTCAAGGGGCAGAAAAAGAATTGTGCCTCTTTGTTTGGAGAGGGCTATTTATTTATTTTTTTGGGGGCTAAAGTGAACGTAAAGTTATTTTTTTTTTCCGCGTACCTTGATGAACTAAAGGTTTGCCCCGGGGAGGGGGAAGGGGGTAGGGCCGGGAAAGTGTACATAAAATTTTTGCCGCATACCGTTTGCGCGTAAACCTACAGGTTTGCCCTGGAGGAGGCCATGTGCAAAGGAAGTACATAGTTTTTTTTTTCATGTAACATGGCGTAACCTTAATGTATGTCCGGG
This sequence comes from Paracentrotus lividus, assembly GCA_940671915.1. Classification (NCBI taxonomy): domain Eukaryota; kingdom Metazoa; phylum Echinodermata; class Echinoidea; order Camarodonta; family Echinidae; genus Paracentrotus; species Paracentrotus lividus. Next base: position 7,103 of record CALNVZ010001281.1, read on the forward strand.
GAGGGGGTGGAGCAAAAGTGATACGTCTAAATTTTTGTTTGTCGCGTACCCTAAGCGTAAACTGAAGGTTTGCCCTGGGGTAAGGGGGGGGGTGATGCCAAAGTGTCACGTAAAATTTTTTTGTTGCGTTACCGAGTTTTGGCGCGTAGGTGCGGGGGTAGTGACAAAAGATGCTCAGGCCTGCGTAAAGATTTTATTTTTGCGTTTACCTTGGCGTAACACAGGTCTTTTGACCCTGGGGTGGGGGGGTCGCGGGGAGAGTGCTACTGTATATTTTGTTTTTGGATAAGCAGTGACCTACCCTTAGCTTTGGACTCCTACAACGTAAAAGGTCGTGCCCCCCCCCTCCAACATATCAAATTTATATCACTCTATTATTTTTGCTGCCCAAAATATTTATTATTTGTATTGAGAGACTGGATGAAAATGGATTGTATATTTCTTATTTATTTTGAAAACCATTTTTCTTGAAGAAAGAAAATCATAATGGAGGACACACAAATTAAATGAATAGATCTAGTCGCCTTTAAATCTTGATTATGCACTTCAAGTAGCTTAATTCTCACTACAACCTCACACCACTACCTTTTTGATTTTAACAATTTTGTATGAAAGAAAAATTTTCACTAGAGACAATTAAACCATATCAAAACCTAAATCTCATGACTTGATTTAGCAAGTCAAATTCGCTGGGATCCTTGTGGAAAGGATGGAAATTATTTTGTTATTTTAGTATTGTTTTTCTGATGGTTGTGATTCTAAATTTATTTCAAAAGCTTTTTCTGTGAGTAATAACGACATAAAGATTACTTGACAAATCCACTTCTAAGAAGAAATCAATTACCTCGTGCACATGTCGTTGCTCGGCTCGCACCGTCACACCGCTCAGCTCAGCTCAAGCCATCACTGCCATGTCAAAGACGTGTCAAGCAAAATTGATGATCGCTAATTTACAGATAAATTGGTTTACCTTCTCGTTCATTTAACAAAACACCAACATGTATGCCGATGACTCTTTTTGCAAAGATGGTCGATGAACAATGACTTTCCGATGGTTTTTAAATGTCCTATTGTATTTATAAAGTCCCATTTTTGCGAGGTGTGTGATGATTTCGACTTTACTTAATGCACTTGATCGTGATGAGTTAGTTATGTAACACAATTGAGTCTTCGATGCTAGGAGTAACTCTCTACCTTGCAGTACGTTGTGAGAATTAATGTTTCTCGCACACGACGTACATGGATTGACGGAGTTGCAGGCATGGTCACGGTAAAAAACGTGTTTATCCTCACCGCGTGATCTTCCGTCGATGGAAGTTCTGTGCGGAGAGGTACTGAATGCTATCTTGCGAAATTTCGCAGGGAGGTCAAATGGCTCATGCACTGCCCACTGCACGCTGTCTTGGGCCATGTCCTATGGTGGCTGTTTTCAAGTTGGATTTTACCCCCTCCGGCCTGTCATTCTCGGGTTTAAAGCCACATGCGTCGTAATCGGAGTCCATGCGGGCTGAAATGCGGCGACACGGTGACGGGCGGCCGACCCACCCGTGGGCCAAAAACGGGGGCCTCGGGCGAGGGGATCGGTAGGAGGAGATTGCGGTCAACCGATCGCCCCTTGCCTATTCATGTATAGGACTAGCTGCGCCTCGGCGCTACGCGCCGGGCAGCTAGCAGGTTCCACCCCCTACAGTTTGACAAAAAGTGTTTTCTTTCATTCCCTCGACCCTTCTTTTAAAGTCTTTCGCGAAATTGATATGCTTCGGTGAACAATTCAGTTCATGCGAAAAATATAAACCTGCTCCGCCCCATATGGGCCTGATAAAGTTTCTTTCTGCTTCTCTTAGTTCTCCTGCTTCATTCTTTCCTATAACCCTTTTTTTTTTGGGGGGGAGCTGGGGGGGGGGGTGTATGTAGGCTACCCTTACCCTCCTTCCATCCCCCACAGAGATCTGCTCCTGATTTTATTTGGGCTATTGGAGATTTGTTCATTTGAATAGAATTTTTATTCATTTTTATATAGCTAGCGGGTTCCACCCCTGACCATTTGAATAAAAAGTGTTTTCTTCCGGCCATGCCCAGTTTCGGCCCCTCCCTCAATTATATAGCCGATAAAGTTTTCTTTATGTCTTTCCCCTTCTCCCCCCTTTTTTTTGGGGGGGGGATCTATTTTCATAACTTCCAGAATTCTCTCAAGTAATGCAAATTTTTTTTATTTATTTGTTATTTTTCTTCAATTAGACCTCATTTCGCTAAGTTACGTAAGGACATCCTCGTGTACGTATCCATCGGCAAATTCAACAGGTGTGCTTTCTGTTTGTTTTCTTGAGGGGGGGGGCAGAAATTTGCAAGGCCTTGGTTTTTATTAGATCGATACCAGAAATCCGAAAATTTCTTTGGCTGCCACTCGGTATCTGATAAAGGATATGGTTAGCATATTCAGAGGTTGGCAGGGGCCCATGGACCTTTTCTTTAGGGGGGGGCTATTTTCAATATTTTTAGAACATTCCAAGGGACAAAAAATGGAATAATAACTTTATTTTTTTTTATTTATATTTTTTTTTTTGAAGAATTAGAAATCTCTATTATTTATTTTTTTTGGTGGGGTGGGGGAGCGAAATCCAGGGGGAGAAAAGAAATGTGCCCCTTGTTTGGAGGAGGGCTATTTTTTTTTTTTTGGGGGGGGCTTAGTTGAACGTAAAGTTATTTTTTTCCGCGTTACCTTTGTGAACCAAGGTTTTCCTTGGGGAAGGGGGGGGGGGGGCGGGGAAAGTGTTCGTAAAATTTTTTGTCGCGTACCTGTTGGCGTACCTACAGTTTTGCCCTGGGGGAGGCATGTGCAAAGGAGTACGAAATTTATTTTTTTCCATTGTACACTGGCGTAAACCTTAAAGTATGCCCCGGGTGAGGGGGGTGGAAGCAAAAAGTGACGGAAATTTTATGTTTGTCCGCGTTACCCTATGGGTTAACCTAGAGGATTGCCCCGGAGGGGGCGGGGGGCAAAAGTGAGTATAAGATTTTTTTTTTTGCTGTACCTTTGCGAACCTGTAAGTTTGCCCCTGGGGTATAGGGGGGGTGATGCAATATAGGTTACGTAAAAATTTTTTTGCGTACCGGTTTGGCCGTAGGCTGGGGGGGTAGTGCAAAAAGTGTAGGCTACGAAAGATTTTATTTTTTTTTTGCGTACCCTTTGGCTAACCCACATGGGTTTGGCCGGGTGGGGGGGGGGGGGAGTGTACGTAATTTTTTTGTTTTTGCGTTAGGGCCTTACCCTTACTTGGCTTAACCGTTAGAAGGTCTGCCCCCCCCCCCATCCAACAATTATAATTTTATCACTCTATTATTTTGCTGCCCAAAATATTTTTATTTGTATGAGTAGCTGGATGAAAATGGTTGTAATTTTCTATTTATTAAAAAACCTATTTTCTGTGAAGAAAGAAATCAATCAATGGAAGACACACAAATTAAATAATAGATCTAGGCCTAATTCTTGATTATGCACTCAAGGTAGCTTTCTCACTCACTCACACCACTCTTTTGATTTAACAATTTTTATGAAGAAAAATTTCAACTGGATGAAAATTAAACCATATCAAACCTAAATCTCATGACTTGATTTGCAAGTCAAATTCGCTGGGATCCTTGTGGAAAGGGGAAAAAATTATATTTGTATTTTATTTTTTTCTGATGGTTGTGATTCTAAATTTATTCAAAAGCTATTTTCTGTGAGGTATAACGACATAAAAATTCTTGACAAATCCACTTCATAAGAAAGAAATCAATTTACCTCGTTGCAGCATGTCGTTGCTCGGCTCGAGCTCGCACCGCTCAGCTCACTCGCTCAACCATTCACTGCCAATGCAAGATGTATGTAGAATCGCCGAATTTACGAAAATGTTTACCTTTTTTCATTTTTAAACAGGAACATGGATACCCGATGACTCTTTTTGCAAAGATAGTTGATGAACATGACTTTCCGATGGATTTTACTGTCTATTGTAGTTTTAAAGTCCCTTTTTTTCGCGTGTGATGATGATTTCGATTTTACCTCATATGCACGTGTGATCGTGATTGCAAGTTCGGTTCGATTGTACACACAAAGAGCTTCGATGTAGAGTAACTCTCTACCTTGCAGTCGTTGTGGGGATTGTTTCTCGCACACGACGTACATGGATTGCGGAGTGAGGCAATGGTCACGGTAAAAACGTGTTGATCCTCACCGCGTGATTCTTCCGTGCATGTGAGTTCTGTGCGAGAGGGACCGATGGCTATTGCGAAATTTTCGCAGGGAGGTCAAATGGCTCATGGCACTGCCCACGGCACGCTGTCTTGGGCCATGTGCCTATGGTGGCTGTTTTCAAAGTTGATTTTACCCCCTCCGGGCCTGTCTTCTCGGGTTTAAAAGGACAATCGCCGTCGAATCGGAGGTCGATGCGGGCTGAAAATGGGCGACACGGTGACGGGCGGCCGACCCGACCCGTGGGCCAAAACGGGGGCCTCGGCGAGGCGGATCGGAGGAGGAGATGCGGGTCAACCGATCGCCCCTAAGCCTATTCATGTATAGGATAGGATAGGA
>CALNVZ010001285.1:0-23310 GCA_940671915.1 Paracentrotus lividus
TCTGCGGGCAAGTTGTAAAAGCTGTTTACAATTGCCCCTGTTATCTGTTAAAGTAATGCCCGTAGGAAGTCGTAAAGCAGATTTCCGCTGAATCGACACCAGCTATCAAATCACCGAAATTCAGGGGCCCGCGAGCGTTTTGGAAGTGGAGGGGCTGAGCGGGCAAGATGGGAGGGAGTGGGGGGGGGGGGGGGGGGGGGGGGAAAGGGGGGGGCTGAACAGACATAAAAAATCACAAATGTATGGTGGACTCAATTTTTCCGTTTTTGTACACGTTCGCTGACGAAGCGCCTTCCCAGGCTGCCGTGCCCCTGGCAAATTACATAGAAAAACATTACAATTGTCCGGAATTTGTTGCTTCCTGGTAAACATAATTAAGTAACATAGATCAGTAACCTCTGAACCCAATGGAGCTAGCCTGATTGACACAATTTTTCAGCGGCATTATGCTAGCAAAATATAATAATGACGAGAGTGAACATTAGGTTCCTTTAAATGCCAATAATTGTAGAAGTAGGGAGTATGTAGCAGTTGGAAATAAAGAATAAATCAGAGAGCATAGCCTCGTCGATAAGGGTGTTCTTCACTGGCGGAGACGCTCCGCGACATAAAAGAATATTTCGTCTCCGCGACGATAATAGTATTAGAAGTACGTCTCCAAAACCTCTGTGATCTATATTATGATGGATGAAAATCTTCGTCTCCGACCAGGTAGACGTCCGGAGACGTCCTAACTAACCCGCGCGGAGGTACGGAAGTATTCTATTCTGTTCGCGGAGCGTTCGCGTATAATGAATATGCATTCCCTATGACTCATAAGGTTCATGTCATAACTTCAGTACTATTAGAATTGTGAGTGTAGTATTCGGAACTGTATAGTATGTCTCTTTACACAAACGAGGAAAGGTTAAGGACGAACATCTATATGTTACCTCGAAGAACATGGGAAAATTTAGTGGTGGTATCGTCGACATTCGGGCGGACGTCTCGCGACGAATAGACAATTTCGTCTCGCCTTGCGACCGGTATATTATATAGTCAGGTATTATTCATTCTGTATACACTGAGACGGTGTCTCGGAGACGGTTCTCCTATAAGGTCTTCGGACGGGATTTTTCCTATTGGCATTTATTTGAGATTTGCTCGGCGGAGACGTGCGCGGTCTGTCTGTTAGATTCGAGACGTTTTATTAATAGCACATTAGATCTGTCGTTCCGGCGAATAACAGTACCAAATGTGGTTTTTATTCATTTATTCTTTGGGCCGGAGAGACCGTCCTCTCCGAAAAGTGTAGATTACAGGGATATGTCTCACATGTTTATTCTTCGTTGTGTTATGGCTTGTTGTTTTCTTGTCTTATGTGTGTTTTATTAATTCATATCAATGGTTTCATACGTAGATTCGGTTAAGAGGAGAAGATGAAATAATGAAAAGAGTGACCTTACTTCTTTTAATGCCAAGATTGTAAATAGGAGTGGACTTGTATATAAAAGAATAGCAAAGAAGCTCGTTGATAAGCTCAAGTATCAAGAACTTTATAACTTTGAAATGTATTGTTGATTATTATGCTTTAACAAAAACAAAAGGTACCATTAGTCTATCAATCTCAGACATGAAAAATTCTCAATAGACTTTGAACATATCTGTCTAATACGTTTTGTTCGAAATGCAATGAATATTGATATTTTTCCGAAAAAAGTGCTTTTAGTTTGTTTATCATTTGTTTCATTGTAATCAGAGCCTCAGTTTGTTATTCTTTTTTTTTTTATAAATTTTATATTCAACTTACTAGAGAACTTCAGAACTTCATAACTTTGAATGTATAGATCAATTATAGTTTCCGTTTTTTACAAGAACAAAAGGTAACCTTATCTATGAGCTCTCAAACATGAGGAATAAATAACTGTGAACATATGATTTTATTTCATTTTATTTATTTTCGTTCGAGTGGCTTTCATGGTGTATGGGAACACATAAAAGAAACACTGACAGGATAGCCCTATGGGAAAAACCGAAAAGGCTTATTTACAATGGGTGTCTATAAATAAGAGTAAGAGAATAGGGTATTCGCCCCTGACTTGTTTTTTCTTATTAGAAAAACGTCAACATAGAGTTAAAAGAGAGAAAGAAAGAAAAGAGGAGAGGGAGAGAAAGGGAGAGGTCGGAGAAGAAGATAGTAGGGAGAGGGGGGGGAGGGCAGATAGGAAGTAAAAAGAAAGTAAAGAGGGAGTGAATGAAGAAAAGAATAGATAGAAAGAAAGAAGACAGAGGGAGTAGAGAGGGAGGGATGGCATGCCCCATAAATAAAATGTAAAATATTATATGTTTTCAAAATATGATACCGTGAAAATATATGTTCCATTACGTTTTTTGTTAAAAGGCAAGATGACATATATGATTTTGCCAGCAGAAAAAAAAGAGTGCTGTTAAATTTTGAAGATTGATTTTACAAAAAAAAGAAGAAAGATAAAAAAAAAAAGCTGTCATTTTGTTACTTTTTCTGCGAGAAATGTATCTACTTTATTTTGAAGAGAATGGCCGTTAAAGTCAAAAGGCGTAAGCTAAACATAAAAGGTTATACAACGTTGTCAGTGTAAAATAGATATATTGTGAGGTACAAAGTAGTAAAGAACCATAAATATGAATTAATTGAAGGTTCTACATATATTCTACAGTTAAAGGGGTGAAGCACAACACCTATAAAAATAATCATTAAAAAAAATAAAAAAAAAAAACTTATCATAACTTTTGCCCATTTCATGCATAACAATGTGAAAAATGTAATATAATATGAGTGCAAGCATTGTCATGTTTCCATTGATAATTACTTTAATGTGGTTAATAGATGTTTAATTTGTCCATGATGCATTAGCTTTTGATTAAAGAAAAACAAAATGTTAAAGTCATGTGTGGTACTAATTGCGCTTCCGCACGTCATGTTACTTGCAGCCCTGTCACGGGGCAATTGTAAACTCGAGCTCTTTGTTTTGAAATGGTAATGTTGGCTTAAAATGAGTCTTGTTTTACTTTTAACCGTCAACCTAGTTCATATGTCAAATGCTAAGATATGCAATTTTACATTTGTATTTTTAGTTTTAAGCAGTATTTAGCTTTAATAAGCTGATAGGTCAAATTTGGAAAAAACTGTTACAAAATGTGTCCAGGGTCTCCCCTACTGTGAATTGGATACTGTCATAAACGATTTATGTCTCGTAAGCTTTCAGATTGCGAAGCAAAACAACGCTGTTTGATAGAATCTTGAGTGCATCAACGTTCTATTTCACTGATCGTTCGCTAAGCCGGGCATTACCAGCAATCTGTAAAAAATACCGGGATTTGAGTTCCTGTTAAGTAGAACAAGTTATTTAATTTAGTCCTGTATAATTGAAGAATGCAGAAGCAATATTTGGAAGCGTAACCGCTACTCCGTGAAATTGGCATACTTGTCATAGGTATAAATGTTTATGTCTCGTTAAGCTTCAATTGTCAAAGCGCCAAAACAACCTTTGTTTGAGAATGTTGATTGCCATTTCAACTTCTATTCACTGTCGTTGCTAGCCGGGTATTTACCAGCAATCTGTAGAAAATACCGGGATCTGAGTTCTGTAGTAACAAGTTATTCAATTAGTCTGTATAATTGAAGAATGGGAGAACAATATTGGAAGCTACCGGTACTGCGTGCAATTGCAATACTTGTCATAATAATGTTATGTCTCGTAAGCTTTCAGATTGTCAAGCGCCAAAAAAACTCTTTGTTTCATGAATGTATATTGATTATGCTCGAAACAGAATAATATTTGATAGGTACATTGAAACGACATTCAACTATTTGTATCAAAAGCTAGTCAGTCATATTTAATGGTATAAACTGTCCTATCTACCTACTTTTTTGATTCCTAGCTAGTCGGCGGTCACGTCGACAGACTAGCCTCAAGCTTGCCGGACGAGCTTTAAAGCTGCGTCTGTCAAGTTGAGAGATTAGATTCAGTTGTATGCTAGTCCCGTCTCGAAGGAGTAACTGACAGACTAGCTATTTACAATTACCCCCGGAGGACAATTACCTCCCCGAGTACAATTACCCCCAACGACAACTACCCCTGACACTGCCCCAAGTACAATTAACAACCCTGATAATTACCCCTGGATACTTACCCCCGGACAATAAACCCAAGGACAACTACCCCCCCCCCCAAGAACGCCGTAAGAACTACGTAAGATATTTGCATATTTAATATGGTCCAACGGCAATATTGAAGCATGAAATGTTTAGTGATAATGTTTATCGTAAGAACACTGTAAGGAGAGCAGCAACAACATCAGACGAAACGGTCTTGTACAAGTTGCAAATTATTTTTATTATCATACTTCATTTCTTCCCAATTCCATATATCATTTTTATTAATATTTTATCTGGCCTAATTAATTGATTTCATTTATGTGATACAATAAAATTCGATAAAAATCAATAAAAGAAAAAGAATGCTACATTGTTTTTTGTCTTTAACAATAATCAATTCTCGATAGTTTTATAAAGTAAAAACATGAATAAGGTGGTGTAAATCAATCAAAAACTTATTGGCCCGAATTCTTGACGGCGGATTCTGCAAAATCCGTGGTCTGAAACCATGGTTTCTATGGGCGGTCATAAGGGCCATAATCAAATTAAGAAATAAAGTGAAAAATAAGTAATGTATGATATTTGACTTTACGACTAACCTTATTTTTGCTTAAATTGACATTGGATTTTAGTTTATATTTTCACTTTATTTGCTAATTTCAGGAGTATGGCAAAAACACTGTATTTGATTATGTCATATCGTTTACAATTTTGGAATTTTGGTACTTAATTTCCTTCTTTGACGTTTAATTGCTATCACTCTAAATGGTAAAATTACAAGGTGTTATTGTGTGTATTATATCTGTTTTAAAGTTATTAAGCTTATTCAGTTATAAAGCCACATCTTAACCCGTTAGGGACTGAGCCTGAATATATTCAGGCTGAGGTCTACGGGAAATGTGTGTTGTAGCCAAATCAGCTTGTCTCCAACAGCTTAATCAAGAATATTAGGAAGGAAAATGGGAAAAAATGAAGAAAAAAGAGGGAAAAGCAAGGAAAAAAAGAAGAAAGTGTGTGAGAGAGAGAATTTAGGAATTATGGTACTTAGTTTCCTTCTTTGACGTTTAATTGCTAACACCTTAAATGGTAAAATTACAATGAAAAAATAAGAGGACGGGATTTATAATAATGCTTTAAAAAAAAGGGGGGAGAATTCACTTTCATCGTAACTCCCGATCATGGTGAATACAAGAAGTTGTTCCCTTCCAGCAGGCAACATATTTGGTTCCCATTGCTTGTTCATCTCGACCTGATTTTGATCTTCCAATCTTTGAAAAAAAATTCCTCATCTATGCCCGGTACTTTTGTGTTATATAAGGTGTCAAAAGAAAAAAAAAGAAGAAAATATGTGCTTTTAAATTGCGCATTTAATATTCTATTGTAAATGGCTGAGCATAACCGTTTAGCTTGTTCTAGGACTGGCTGTATTATGACACTATATTTACACCTATCTACAGTTAGCTTGGAAAAAAGAATCATTCCCAACCTTGTATCAAAGTATAGAGTCAGGTGTGTATCCTATCTAGCCCACGGGATTGCCGGCCTCTGGGTTGGGCGGAAAGGGTATTAGAAAGGGAAGGAAACTGAAATAAAAGAGAAGTGAAAGAAAATGGGGAAACAGGAGAGAGGGGAAAAAATAACAAAGAGAACAGTGGGAGGTGGAAGAAGGGAAGAGGGGAAAAGGGGAAAATGAGAAATTAAAAGAGAAGAGAGAAAAGTACATAAAGGAGGAAAAGAAAATAAAACCAAAAACAGACAAAAATGGGGGAAGAGACAAAAGTAGCGGAGACGGGGATGCCAAATTGATCACTCAGGGTTAGTTGGTTGGTTGGTTCTCCGTAGACGGCGCTTGTCAATCTCGAAGATTATTTGCGGCGGGCTCGTAATAATTTGGGCGTAGGCATTAAAAGTTAAGCCCCTGCACTGTAAACATAAATTAGTCATTGGTGCTTATAAATTAGTCAAAACGACTAATTCATATCAGTCCAGTGTCAGTGACTTAATTACCTCAGTCAAGACTAGTTAAGGTAAGTCATTTTGACCAATATAAACAAGTCATTTAACATATGACTTGTTTACATTGGTCAAATGACTAACAAATGACTTGTAGGCCTACAAATGACTTATTTATATTGGTCAGAGGTTATAGGCCTACGGCGCACGTAACAGTGATTCGCGGTCAAACCACACGGACACATGCCGACATGGCAAAAACAAAACGACATCGAATGCAACGCCCAAGAATTTGATCCATCTCAGGATATCGTTGAAAATGCTTTTAAAGACCAAGGTAAGTTTATGTCATAATTCTATTTTTAACGCGAATCCTGAGCATGGAATGTGTGAAGAAATTGTGACATTGAATTATTATTGCAGCCCCACATGCTCTATTCCACGTTAGTTAGTTGTAGGGCCTCTGCTTATATCATGGAATACGAGTAATTTGTAATTGCAGAACACGCTCCATACTCGGATGGTGTGCTGAAAGGTCATAGTTATGATATGATGATCGATAATTAGTATCAGTGAATATATTGTTGTAAAGAATCAAAGGAAAGAGTTCCTCTTGCGACAGCCACTCAAAAAAAAAAAAAAAAAAAAAAAAAAAAATCTTCCCTAAAACCGGCTATTTTCTGGTCTCAGATGCTAGGTCCACAGCTTGAGACCACCTCCTTTGTATTCCTACCAATTTATTGGCTAGAATCATCGTCTGGGAATCTGAAGCAGCTAAGTTATCATCCACGCCCAGTTAATTGCACGCTCTTACTACCACAAATAAGGAACTCCTATATCTTTCGGATATCCTTCACAATGACCCCTACATGTCAGTCAATTCTAAGGTACCTTGCTATCCCCACATTCCCACACTTTGAGTGAAGCACAACCACATCCCCCGAGAAAGAAATATTGCAGCTAAACCTGGGCTCGTCCTCGACACCACAACCCCATCCACACCCATACCGCTACAACAACACCAGCCCACACACACACACCAAACACCCAACAACAACCACTCAAAACCACAACACCACCACACCACAAGCAAACCACTAAAAACAAACACAACAACCAACCCCCCATCCACGCAAATAACAAAAACTCCCCACACAACACAAAAACAAACAACAAAACCACACGCACTCCCAACAACACCACAACACAACTTCCCACCCACCAAACACAACCTACACAATACACACTAACCCCATACCAACCGCTACCACGCAACCATACCACGACACCACACACACATACTCACCAACTCCACACTAACACTAAACCCACCCAACACCACTCCAAACATCCATAACACATCCAACCCCACACCACACACATCACCCGCATACCATCCACCACAATACCAGTAAACAAAACCAACATCCCACTACACACATAACACACCACACTCACACCTCAAACAAGCACCAACACACCCCAACACATACACACAACAGCACCAACAAAATACACCAACAAACACACACACCACACACCAACCCATCTCCAAAATAACCACCCACACAACACCACACTCCCCAACTCCACATCTACACGCACAACTACCACCACACAGACAACAACACACAAAACAGCCACCACACAACCAACACCAACAAACACACACCCAAACAAACACACACGGTAACTCCAAAACACCACTACCAAATCACAACAACCGATCCAAAACACCACTACACCAACACCCCACAACACACACACAACAACACACAACACCCCACATACCCTCCAAACCACCCAAACGAACTACAAACCTCACAAAAAACAACATCAGCGAAAAAAAACAAAAAAAAAACACAACACCAGAAACACAACCTAACCCAAAAACAAAACACACCAACAACACAACAACACCAATCCAAAAAAACAAAAAAAAAACACAAAACAAAAAAATATCACATAAAACCAAAATTACCACAAACAAAAAACAAACAAACAAACAAAATAAACCACATACATACATCATAAAACTAACCACACACCCCCATCAAAAAAAGTTCAGCATTATACGTTATCTGATAACAGGAGCTTTCCATTCTTAATGTCGTAATACGCTTTAATGATCCTCATTAACCAACTAGTAGGTGGCATTCAATGTTTATGTCCCAGATCAACATCTGCCGGTCTGGATCTGCTAAACACTGTGGTGGTGGTCTGTTTAGCACCTCTCACAAAAATGTCAGCCCATCAAATTTTCATCTACTCTCTGTATCTGTATGTTTAGGAGTTTTCCTTGCTTGCTCTCATTGAGCATCGCCGCACCTCCCTTAGATATTTGCCACCTAATCACCTCTTGTCGTTTACCAATACTAAAGAACAGCCTCTTGAATCTCCTAATTGAGAACGTGCCACGCTATCTCTCCTGCTCCTCGACATATGAGACCACATTACTCCTCCATAGAAGACCTCAGATTGATACCTCATGCTACACTGTTACACTTATCTCTTTACACAAGACTTGTCTATGACTCTCTCATAGTAATAACGTACTAGCTCCTTTCCTTTACACACTCCATTCCAGATACTGCGCATGTTTCAAACGGATTCCCTTCATCTCACATTCTGCCTCCACTTACATCTGTCTTTCAATGACTGTACCACCACAAGTATTCGAATCTAGATACATACCTATTTCCTTATCCATCCATCACCAATACTACCATACTTAACCCATACTAAGAACCTGATCCAGACCTATCCGCACTATTACTAGTGCATAACACTTCCTATGAAGCATAAGCCAGAGATTCTCTTATGCTCTACCCAAATGTCAATTAAATTACTTACCTACCTTGTCTCTTAACAACTCAGATCGCAACCCTACACCCCGATGTAGACTCTTTCAACCGGATCAAGCTAACAAGAACACCTGGAACCTGACGATTACCCTTACCTTCCAAAGATCATAGACAGGAAAGTCTCCTAATACAATACTACTAGGACCTCACTTCTATCAGTTTACTACAATCAAAAAGACAGAAGATGATTATATAACACTACTCCATATCATTTCCTAGATCTTCCTGAGCAATTAATTTTAACAATTGCTCAGACAAGATCAGAGTGATCACTGCAGCATTCTGCTCCCACTCATTAACTCTAACATACAACAACCTATGCACCTTATTCCCAGGTTCCATCATTATTCATACAAGTGACTAATCTGAACTACTACTTCTGCCATCTGGGCGATACAGCTACCCATGTGAGCTATATGACTGTTCATTAAAATAGACGAGAAAGGCAGCAGTTCCAACACAACAACATAACCAGGTCCATGGAATGAGCACATAAAAGTCCAAAAGCCTTCTCCATTTCACTATTCATCACCTGTCCCCGCATCCATGTCCCAGCAGTCTATCAAAGCCTGTTTATCGCATTGACCGACCTACTAGACGTTCACGTCACCACACAATTACATAATACTCACACACATCACCTGCGGCTGAATAACTTGGTACATTACCTCCTGAACTAGATTAAACACATTCAATCCACCATCCATCTACCACTATACATATTATCACCATTTGATGTCACACTACAAAACTCCAAACATCAAACATCCAAAACAATCACTCCAACACAACATATACATCACCATAAACAGTAGACACAACAAATGACGCAAAACAAACAAATTCTCACAACAATAACAAACACGCAAAACTAGCAACAACACAAGCCATACAACAATCCAACATCTAAACCACAATATCAATAATAACAACACCACAGCAACACAAAATCAAATACACTATCTCAACATCTAACTATTACTATCCAAATAAACAATACACTCTCCTCAACCAACCATCCACAATATACACTAAAACAAACACCCGACTCCACAACATAATTTAAAATCTAAGTCACCATAAAACAAATTAAATCCAAACAATTAACCAAACACCAGATCAGAATAAACAAATCTCGCATACCGTAAAACTACATCACATCTTAACACTATCTCGCACATCCAACTGAAGACTCAGTTATGCCTTAATCTTCGAGGATCGCATTACAGCATTGACCATTTCAACGTAAGGAGGATACGTATCTAGAATCAATCGTCTTTACCTTAATCAATATACTTACTAATGCTCCATACGTCCCTATACTGCGTTCTATGGTTACCATTACTAACCAACAACAGAACATATCCTTCCATCATTCATGCCTATTCTTCAAGATATCATCTACACACCTTGCTACCCCTCTCGATGAAATGTATCGACCGAATCACTCCTTCCACGGAAAGTCAAACAAGTAAATGTCTTCCTATGCTACTGTCTTCATGCTACCTGACTCTGTTCACTACACCAGACAATTTCATCATGACAAACCCAAATAGTTAGAATAAGCTTAATCAAATCATCCCGTACGCACTAACAGCCTTGCTTCTACTTGAAGACCTACACTTTACCTACCTTCCATACATATCAGAACATTCCAAATATCGCATCTCATTGTCTTACATTGGCATTCAAACTTCCATCTTCCTGCCGATGACTTCCTTAACGGCTCCTTCACCGCCGCACCAATCATACTGGTCGTCCAATACTGCGACACAACCATTGAAGTCCAGTCCCGCTAGTAAATATAGTTTGTTTCCCTATATCGTTGCTAGTCTTCCGCATAACCAGATGAGTATTTTGAGCAGGACAGCGGTCCTGTAATCACTCATCTCGCCGAGCCCAACCACCCACACCTGGACCGAGACCAGGACACAATTAGTCTAGGACTCTAACCCTATCGACACCGATAGCCCTTAGACGATGACTAAAACAGCGAGCGAAGCTCCCGCCAACAGCATAAGAACTCTTGGGGTCACTAGCACGACAACATTGTTACGACCAATCATCAAGGTAGCTGATCCACAATCAGTCATACCACCGACCTAATACACACTCGATCAAAACACTAACAAGATCAACAATCCAACAACTCAATTGAAAACTGAATTAGACGTATCCAGAGTCAAATAAATAAAACATCAAATCTTAAATGACTTTGTCGAAACTGTCCAAGAACAGCGGGGACATGATAACCTCAACTAACAAGCTAAAATTAATAATCCCACAACCTGCGGTAAAAATCATCCTAAAGAAGTGTATATCAATTTTTAATCCTGATCTCCACCTAAGCTATTTGGATCCTTTTCACTGCTAAAGATTCGATCCCAAATTTAACAAGCAGTCGACGCACCGCTTTTAAGCATGACACTTTATGCGTACACAACCCCAATTTTAATATGAGCGCAGTGCGTAACCTCATTATTTCAAGCGCATCACTCGTGCACGCGTCAAAATCTGCCAATTATCATTCCTGTGACGTCAACAGTGACCTGCACTAATCATTCACGGTCAATCTCGCCACGTCTTTTAACAAAAAAAAATAACCTGTCCAGACAATCAATACAAAATACTCTCGAATGGCTAATCCGATTAAGTGAATATTCATGAACTATTCCATCACTGAAACATATTTCATAATATACATCTGAAAACTGTCATAATTAATACCCGCTAATTACAGCGCACTTCTAGTATGAACCAAGTGGCAGCCTGGGCACTTGAAATTAATCCCAAAAAATCCCGCTTATTAGGAACAATCAAGCCGACCAGCTGTCTAGTGACAATACAACCCCCCCACCACAAATTAGAACTAACATAGAACAACAACATCTCTATGAAGACACTGCTTTTGTCCGACCTCCAACCAGCTGAAATCTCAAGTTCAGCTTCTTTCTTTTATCCAAACTATAAATTCCTCAGCTCTAATTACTCTAGCTAGCTACCCCTTTTACTAGTATGATAACAGTATCACTGCACGTGCAAAACACTGTCTCGCATTCTAGCTCCAATCATCCTCAGCCTATATATTGGCTCTCTTAGTAAATTTGAAGGTCACTTCACAAGCTCATAATCACTGCTTATATCATCTCTTTGTTCGCCCCTCACTAGACCAACGTGTACCCTAAATCAACAATCTATACACACACAACTACATAACTAACAACCACTAAGTCAACATTATTTAATATCACCAACTCAACCCCAAAACTCATTCAAATTCGCAAAACATAATCTAGGAGTGTCATAAAGATCTTGGACAATTCTTCGAAAGAAAACTAACTATTCACTGCCACAACGCAAGGTCACCGCTAGGTCGTATCATACATGAAGGCATTATCTGCAAACGACCCTTCGACCTAGAGAATACTGTAATACAGCGAACAGAGCTGAGATTCGCAGACGCCTATACTGTGGTTGAGATGGCTATCTGGACCATCACACACTCACTCACAATGAACCTGAGACAACACGAGAGACTCGATGTAGAGGATAAGCTACATAACAGTCTATCTACATCCAACACCTACATTTAGAGACTCGCAAGCATTTCTGTACAACTAACATAATCTACATCACCTGATCCAGCATTTATCTACAACATGTCCAGCTCATTTCATATTCTCGAGACACATTTAATATAATGAGCGAATACTTGAGGCAGAGTCAAAGTACGCGTTCACTATTAATTACAAGTGACTCCACTGAAAAAAAAAAATCTCAGCTAACAATATCACACATATCATCATACACTTATATGTTCCAACATCGCTCACACGAACAAAGAGACAGTCTCACATTACACTATAATATTACACTATTATTCCTAATACGTTTATTACAGTAAAACTCCTATCTATAAAGACGAGCTAGTGCTCGAGGCCCAGCAAGGTTATCAACCTAGTTGTCACATGAATCTCCATACCATACGCGACACCACTCATAGAAGCACCCATCAATACCTCATGTCGCAAACATTAACGTGAAACATTGCTCCACATCAATGGGAAAAATCCACCTGTCTATCATTCAACAATGATAACTCGTAGATTAGATCTCGAACGCTGATATCAAAATTGAAAGTCGGACTAGTACAATGAGCCAAAATTCACTCAATATAACAGCCACTCTTCTATCTGTGATTTTCCAAGCAAGCCATCACGCTGCACACTGATATAAGAAATCCACATTGCAAAAAACGAAAGACATATCTCCAACTCAAAGCACAAACTGATGCTTATTATCCACAACTGATGCAGAAGATAATACATTACATCTGCCACTAAAAACACAACAATGAAGCACCACACAACAAACACCACTATGACAAGAGATCAATGACCTCACAAAGGCAGTACATAATCCCACATTCATGGACCACCAATAGGATATTACAAAATCATATGAGATCAGATCAAGTGCATATCACTTAGGACTATGCGAATCATAACTCGCAGAATACGGGAATTCGACAAAACAATTTATTATTGGAAGATTAAAAACTAGCAGATTGCAAAAATATATGTAGTTTTATTTCTCAAAGGAGCTAATAACCCAACAACGAGTTTCTTATCTCAACAAGGAGCTTAATCATCCACTACCATGCGTCACATCTAAAGAGATTCTTGACCTTCAATCAATAACACACACTTCACACGCCCACCAACTACACGCACGCACGATCAAAATCTAACTATCTAGCACCCATGTCTGCTGCTACAGCTCCAACTCAATCAGTGCAAAAATAATTTAATGACGAATAACACCTTAGAGTTTAAACATCTCCAACTTATTCATGAAAATACTTTTCGGCATTCAGCTACCGTTTATGGACATAAACATCGAAAATCCTGGTCTAGAGACAAAGAATACGAGCAAAATCTCTTTAAAAAAACAGATAGCAAATGCAATCATATGTTCTTCGCTGATTTGCGTTTCATAATTAATTATAACACGGCAATCCTAAAACACTCGTACAAAATGACAATCATTAGAACAGGAACGGATCTTTTACCAAAAGAGACTAAAAACATTACCAACTGAACACACTTATACGAAAATTGATAACAAAAAATTACCTAATAAAAAACTTGAAACAATACTCGAATATCAGCTAGACTTTTTAAAAAAACGTGATTCTACCTTACATACGACATAACGCACTATGATCCCTAACCAAATACTACATATCTCACAAAATCTCAAGAAGATCACGAAAGAGGATCAAGAGAAGTAGATAATTATTAAAACAAACGTTGACATCTTTACTCTAAACACTAAAGCGCTGGATTTAGACACGCACTTCCTTGAATCCACAACCCTCTCATAAACGTAATAAATCACCAAAGCAACTAAATCACCTCTACTAGTCATTTGACTTTCCCAATACAACACAACAACTTCTTATCCTCCACACCCCATTTTCAACCAAGACATGCAACAGTCAAGATCCCACAATCGACAGATCCACTTACCAAGACCATATACCCAACTCAATCATCAATAGATAAGACCTGCATACCTAGAACGACCTTGTAGTCAAGACAAACGTATGTCCATCGAATATACAGAATCTGATCCCGCATCAACCATGTTCAACTTTCAGACCACAACAACCTCTAATGAGGGAAGCCCTAGCGCAGGTCAAGTTATACGCTAAAATCAATCTGTACGAATGACACTTCATCAGAATATATTCAAATCAACATAAAATCATTATCTACTGAAGAGTGATCATAAACATTAATAGCATCAACTACTGTATATAAAACAATTTGATTACTACGTCTGAGACATATACTGATAAACCGTACTCCTGTATTTAAGATCCACATCTTTGTCATATATTATCATCAGCGCACAACAATCGGCAATGCAAACAAACATCAAATCACACCCTGACAGTTCATTGCGACTACACTAAGAAGCAGGAAAAACGTATAGGAGCAGCATCGCAAACCGTTCCTTTCTTTCTTACAGTGCTGCTGAATAAGGCACATCAACTTCATTTGATACTGTTCTTGTATGTTTTATGAATCTTCCTGATCAATGTAGCTATAGTCCTGGCCACTACGTATTCAATGTCATCATGCAATAGATTACTGCTTATCAGCATAAGATCGCGTGAGAACGCATCCGCTACATGCATGCGTCTAACAACGAGCACATGCATGATCCTCTTACTGTTTACAATAGACCACGAAACGCAGCAACATATACAACCCGATCATAATGAGACACCACACTAACCGCATAACGTCTTCGACCGTTCTGTCTGCAGCTAGTCCTATCTCAATGCGAGAGAGACAAATCTTCACTTCACTAAAAGAAAATAACAACCTCTCATTTGTTTCCACTTACTCAGACCTTCACCCGATTTATGTTATCGTAATGCCAACGAAGTAATTGACCATCCTCTGCCTCTAATAGAACACATATAATATAGTACATGTAATAAGAGTCAACATAATCAACGCACGAATCCAACAAATTCAAATATTTTTAGATATTTCTGCTGGACATTACTTTCCACATATGTGTAGTATAGTCAACCATGCTTTCGTCTCAACCAGTGCGAAAACAGACCCATTTCATAGCAGGTGTGTAGTTATCAAAATTTGCCCCCATTCATTCCCTATATAACAGGAAAACGTAGTATACATGTATTATGACATGAAAATCCAGATCTATTTAACACACATATAGGAGGGCAGCTTGAGAGTGATTTACAAAATTCATCTTTAAAAGATTATTTTCATTCGATCCTCATTTATTCACTTACACAATAGCTCTAATGACCTACCATTTTCCCTGCTTCCAACCGAGAAGTAATAAACATTCTAAGATCACATTGAATTTCTGATTGTTATCCAAACATTGTATGCATTTCAGATCAAAATCATATCTGTAAGCCTCACAACGAGCTACAACATACGAAAACACACATCACTATTAATAACGATAACAGACTTATTCCCACCAAACGACCAGATCATACAAATAACAGTCACATGGCACTATATCAACAATATACACTAAATATCCTACACGAATACCAATATTACATAATACAAAGCAAATCTATCTACACGTAAATTTATCAAGGATACATTCTCTCTAAATCATTAATACTCACAATATACATACATAACACCAAGCAACGTAAGACCACTACCAACGACTCACCTAATCTATCCCATACGAACCATGACTGCCTTAAAGACACATCTTTAATCAACCCAACACATCAGTATACCAGTAGACCAACTGAACACAATAACGATAACAGATACATACACTCATCTCATATAATTTGTATATCTACTAACACGACTATCACTCTCCATAAAGAAATTTTATTGATGTCCCCTATATCTCAAACGAAGAATTCATACCATTCAATTACAGAAACATACCTGCTTCTCCATATATA
Source organism: Paracentrotus lividus (assembly GCA_940671915.1). NCBI lineage: Eukaryota > Metazoa > Echinodermata > Echinoidea > Camarodonta > Echinidae > Paracentrotus > Paracentrotus lividus. The sequence continues at coordinate 16,424 of CALNVZ010001285.1, forward strand.
GAATCTAATAAATGCCCGAAATATCCATCTGGATTCAACATCCGCCACAAACACATTACATATTTAATGATAAGGAACGATAATAAATAGACCACATTACACGATACATACCTCAACTTCATTCTATGTCGTAATAAACTTTGAAACAAAAATAAAATTGTATCTATTCTGTGAAATCTTGACGCGAATGAGGCTCGATAGAAGATTTCATCTAACCCGACCAGCCATCCCACACTAGCCTGTACTACTACTTTGTTCGACACACATGATGGTAGACTCGCTGAGTCACATGGACATGATATCATGGTAGACGTGATCAAGACTGATGATAACGAGCTCAGCATGAGAATCAGCCCGATTTACCATGGTGGTGCCTTCAGGTAAACTGACCAATAGGATGTTGTACTGATAACAGGTAAATACGGCTGAGCTGATGACAAATCGTGGAGACACACAACCCACCACACCCCCAACCCAGACACGAATACCTTACACGACCCATGACGCTACAGATCTTCTCGGAAATAAATTACCAATCAGCCAGGTCACACTTCACTATCAAGGCTGCTACTGGAATGACTAAGACACACGATCTGGCATTATGCACATTAGTCATACACTCAGCTACTACGACAACTGAATCAACGGTACACCTACCCAGATGGCAGAACACACTCATACCCAAAATTCCACACCTCACAACCTCACCCCCTCCACAACACAACCACCCACAACACCACTCAACAAAACCACCACACCAATACACCACCTCACACCACCACACGAACAAAACTTCCCACAACACACCCCCCTACCGCACCCACCAACAAAACACTGAACCCCACACCCAAAATCCACTATGCGCCATCCACTACGAACACTCCTAACCTCAACCCACACCTAACGCACACACCCCATACTACCACCCCAACAAATCCCTAATACACACCACAACCAGCACACCCCTATCACAACTACCCCACACCCAAAACAACCAACCCACCCCACACCCCGTATCACACCACCCTCCATTCATCCCCACGACCTCACCACTCCACCCAACTCCACCAAACATAATCCCCCCACCTACCGCCAACCCTAACTAACACACCGCATTACCAAAACAACCACATAACCAATCCAGCACCCACCACAAACACACAACTACAACACAACACAAACCAACCCACCCAACCAACACCACACAACACACTTCTGCCCATCACATCCACCCCAACTCTACCCACCCAGCCAACCCAAACACACACTAACAACACCACCAAAATGCCACAACCACATACTCCACAAACCCACACACCACTCAACACCACACATCACTCCACCAAAAAAACACCACACCAATCACAACACACAAACTCGCTCAATCACCCACACCACCCAACCACAACCCCACTCCACCACGCACCACCGACTGCAACTACAACCAATACGCCCAGACTCCACACCCACAACACTAAACCTCCCGCACGACACCCAAAACACACAAACCAAACAACCAAGACTCAAAAAAACACACAAACATCCAATCAACCACGACCAACACTAATCCCACTACAACAATACCACACCAATTTACACCTAATACTACTACCACAACATTCCAAAGAACTAACCAGGTCTTCAACACAACACATACGGCAGAAAGCACCGAACAGACAGACACAAGACGGTAAAAATGGCAGAGGCAAAATGGCAGAAACCACGTAAAAACAAATGCGTCGACGGCCTAAAAAAAAATCAGGCAGAGCACTAACGAAATGCCAGAAGTAAAAATGCGACGAATGATCCTTTCGCAATCCAATTGTCATAGACAAAAGCCCCATGACTACTATACACATCCTATGGACAAATTAACACCTTATGGAAAGGGTCAGCAGTATAAACATTCAATAAATAAAAACTGAGATCGATGATTTTCAAATTAAATGCTGGAACTGACACCTGAGAGGGTCTCATACTCCTATCAGACATTTCGACCGACTTCCATTTGTCCAGGACATTAAACTATACCTGCTATGAGATCATTCGCCAATAATATACCACACAAAGTGAAGCGAATTGTCATCCTTTACCTAACTTTAACCTTAAGTCTCATTAAACAATGTACAGTTCATATAGACACAATTAATAAATAAATCTTACGACCGATCACGACTGAGTGGACAATTGCACACCTCTAACTCAAGAACACGAGTGATGCACGTTTCTGATCTTAAACTACAAACAAACAAACACACTGCTTACTCCTGACCAAAAGTAACTTCTTATTATTTTCACATCAATGACAGAGAACAAACAGAATAAACATCTCACCCAATATCGATTTTGATTGTAACACGCATTGCACGCACAGTCCATCAAGATGACCATATAACAATCGCCACACTACTTTCGAATTAGCAATAGACACCATCAATAATCAGCTAGTCCCAAATGGAATGGACACAGTCAATTTAAAAGTTAAAGACACAACCTACCAACAATGAATATATTAATAATCCCTTCTTATAACTAGCTTTCTTTAGTCTAACTATATTAACTCCCTTTTGGAATCTCACTATCTGCGGAACACAATTCCTAGAGACGGAAATTGTCACACATTCGCGAATATTTAGCCAATCTATAGCCTATGTCTCTCTAAAATCTCCAATCATTCTCTTCCATTCACCATTTTCACGACATAAGTCTACATAACTCAGGATTCATACTCTAATCTACTACGTCGACACATAAAAGGATCCATACGACGCGAGACGTATACATCTCGACACAAGCAATCACTCATTCCGCGATCGGATCAAAAAAAGTATTAGAGACGTCTCCAACTATGTCGCGCGAGAAACTGTAGACACGAGACGTCTCCGAGAACGTCATCGCCTCGCACACATACTCGACACTATTCATTAAAACACTGTAAAACCAACGTAAAAAAAAAAATTAAACAAAAAATCATCACAAACGATGTACCTCGCGACTACACAATTGAAACGCTATAATTAAACTGCCTCTCTTTAAAAAACAATATTGTTACGAACAGACGTCCTCTCGAAACGTCATCATCAGATCGCACGCAGAAAAAGAACACAACTTTGAGATTGGTTACTTTGACAAGTGCTTTAAGCTTACAGTTTTGTTTCTTAACAATGATCGCGGAGACACGTGTGGAGAACAATCACCACCCGACGTCTCACCGCAACGATCGCGAGACGGAACCCAGTAATATTTTCAAAAATCTGTCGCGACACAGGCCGTTCCGACGCAACGTGAGAACCTACACGCACCCAAGGAATTGGCCCATGTTTCATCTCACTGATATTCGCACATATAGACCAAATTCTTAATCTGCGATACACCTGACATTTTACCTCGCAACTTTTTACCATCTGCCATTCTTACCTCTACCAATTTACCTCCGCCCATATTATAACCCTGCCATTTTGCCTCCAATTTCTGCCTCTAGACCATTTTGCCATTCTGCCATTTTTACCTCTGCCATTTTTAACCTCCGCCATTATTACCTCTGCCATTTTTACCTCTGCATTTTGCCTCGCATTCTTACCTCTTACCATTAATACCTCTGCCCAATATTTTACCCTCTCGCCACCTTACTTACCTACTCAGCCATTTTTCCTACACCTCTACCCATTTTTACAACCGAAACCTAACAAATAAAGACACCCCTACCTACGAACAAAAAGCACAAGCAAAGAAAAAACACAACTCCCATTATACTAGAAGGCTTACTTACACGCGAGTCGACAACACACAAGTCCCAAAATCGCTATACAACTCCATGTTCCAACATCTTTATGCATGCACGACAATACATGCCTCATTGCTCCCAACAAAATAAAATTGTCTGAAACATCATCCATCCCAGCTGAGGACCAACATATATTGCATACCAATACTCCTAATTATTTTGAAATATACAACACACCCGATTAATTTCATCTTATACAAATAAGTTATTTCGTTTTCGGCCAATGACAAAACTTCGAAATAAACGAAACACCTATTTTGTTTCGGAATAGAAAACCTTCAGATGGACGAACCACTATTTCGATCTTCGGAATGACGAACCTCCTCATTAATCGTTTTCGCGGCAAATGAAACAGAACCTCCTTCGGAAGAAAGACAACTACCACAACAGAACACTTCTGAAGAAACGACACCCTTAACGGAATAACGACATATTCGGAACAACGAACATCTCGGACATTTCAAACCTTCGGAATAACGGAGTGCTTACCAGAGATGATGTTAACGACGAAACAACATAGGCACCAAGCTCAAAACATATTCTCAATTGAGAACAACGTCGTTACGAGGGGTTAATATATTTCAGTACCACTCAACCTTAAATCTGTCTAATACCGCTAGGCTACTCTTGAAATATCTAACACATCATTCGACAAGACAGTAAATGCTACAACGTATGTCTCCTATTGCATAGGACTCTGAAATGAGACAAGTTAGGTCACCAGATTAAGGCTCCAACGAAAATTCTCAGAAACTGAATTCCATACTTCACATGATATCCCTGCCAGTCACGATTTGTAAAACCACGTACGAGATGGCAAAAGCTGTCATAATGAATTTCTTTATACACAGTCAAATATCCTTGAACGATGTTCCTGAACAAATAAGGCCATAAAATAAAAAAAAAATGAATTATTAGACAGGCATTATACAACATCACCTGGCAAGGGCATCTATCTAATATAAATTAAAATTATTATAATATATTTTGTCTCTCTCCATTGATCTTTTATTCCTTACATGAATGTCATTTGATTTCAAATTTACTAATTGGATCACAAATAGTCATTCAAATTAGACATTATTTATACTTCTTTACTAACTTATTATTATATATCTCATATTATTAATTACCTTATCATTGCATCTATCATCAATTAATTATTATTGCTTATATCGTAACTCTACGGAGAAAGATGCAACATACAAATATAAATAAAATTGAATCGCCATATAACAAAAAATTATTAATACGAGACAAATAAAATAAGAACACTGTTCTTCACCTGGCTAGGCGCTGCAGGCCTTGGAGCAAATATAACTAATTATAACAGTCTGCTCGGACCGCTCTAACCTTCTTTACCCAGCCAGAGTGCAACGTTAGTGTCTGCAATAATGTCGACATCAATTAACATATATAACCATGACATTCATTAACCTAAACATCTATTAAAAAAAAAAAAATCAGTTTAAAATGCGTACCAAAATGCTGTCTTTAAAAAGAGGCTTACGCAGACTTTAAGCTTGAGTCTCTCTTCAAGTACGACATGACCATACCATCATTGGAAAGGTGTCTCTGCATTCCCAACAAACATAAATAAACATGTAACATAAACAGTAAAGCACTAACATATTATATTATAATATACTATATATATAATACATATATATAGCTAATCAATTCAATTTGCAATTAAAATGTGAAACATACAACAACAAAAAAAAAACAAACCCCCCTTGCGATGAAAAAAATATTGCGAAGCTCTAATATAAGGAAATGCGTCTTCAATTGGCGAAATAAACCATTTAGTCCAATCATTTTATTTTACATTCCCTCTAAAAGGTGAGATTGTTCATTCACAAATGATCTTTCATTACCAGATTCTCAAGTACAGAATTAACTAGAACATGAAGTGAAAAATACCTCAACCTTAGCTGATACGAAAAACCTCTTCGGTGTTTTGAATCCATTCCAGTCACCCTCATTTTCGCACTGCCACTGTTCTACCCAGTCAAAGCTTGAACCACAAAATAGACTCAGCCATGCCATCAGACCCTCAAATATGTACCAAAACAGGGCAGGAACGAAACATATCCATGTTAATGAACATTAAGATCAAATAGAAATATTGTTAAGCTACGCATGACACAACACAATAACAATACCAATTCACTAATCGACTCACTATACATTATTGCAAAATACGTACAGTGCAACAATACACTATAATACAACTCACGTACTAAAAGAAGCAAGGACAATCGGCTGACCGAACGAAACACAATTCCTATGGAATCTGACACGAACGCGAACCGATAACAAGCCGTAACGAGTCAATAAGTAGCCTGCTCTGTCTTCGCTTCACTAGATGCACAAAGTGTTATGATCGTGACTCACTTCTGCGTTGAACGAAGCTTAACTTATATTGGTTGACACTTATTGCTGTCGCCTAATGATTGAGTGTCGAATAGAGATATCATAAACTAGATAACGAATCGATGGTGATTATGGCCATCACTGACATACGAACAAATTAACCATGAAAAAATACAAATGTCAAAAAAAACTGTTTTACTATTTATCCTTCATTCTTTTTTTTATTTGGAAAGCGCAGGGGAGGGGAACTGCAAACCACCTCATCTTTTTACAAATTAAAATTTCGATTCGGCCAAGAGTTCTTTTTGACCGAGCAGCACCCAAATTGCAAAAATCAAAATGTGAAAATGGATTACTATAATAATATTTTAAAACGCTAGAACTAGGGTTAGGTTACAGTATGTTATCACATCTGAAAAATACTTATATCTTTAAATAATAACTTTTAATTATTATAACACACTTTAGACATTATTAGTCAACAACAAACACAAAGAGGCAAATTACCGGGAAGTCCGACAACCGGAACGTCATCAGCAGACAACTGTTACTCTTTAACTCTTCACACCATACACAAACGACAGACTTATGCACACATGCCCGAGGATCTTTTATATTTATGAATCAAATTTTGAAAATAGCAATAAGACTTGACACGTCCGTATAAACTATAGACACACGCATGCGCCAAAACAGCTGTAGTTGTTTAATCGATTTTCTTTTCTTA
>CALNVZ010001288.1:0-22342 GCA_940671915.1 Paracentrotus lividus
CGGGACCGTGCGCATTGACCATGGCAGCGTTTGTCCTCAGGCCGTCAATGAAGTGTCCAATAACGTAGATATTAAGGGCAGTAGTCTGCTCAACTTATTCAATTTTCTTCAAGAATATTACAACTTCTCAAAATGCAAGGCTAATGGGAGACCTGAACCGGCTGGACACGGCAATCCGCGGTTCCTCAAGGTCAATGACAACTTGAGCAACCAAGAACCTGAATGCTGCTTGCCTGCCGGTCCCAGGCCGTCAAAAGGTGGTCCGGGTCAACGTAAATAAAGGGCGAAGTATTGCCAAAATATATTCTTTTTTTATTCAAATATTAACAACTCCTCAATCAAAGGCTTAATCGGCAGACCCTTGACGGCGCTGGATCCGGGCAATCTCGACGGTCCCTAAGGTCACTGACAACTTGGGCAACCTAGAACCATGCAGCTTTCCCGGTCAGCGTCATAATTGTCCAATCACGCAATATTATTCCCATTCTGTTCTTAATATTAATATGATTCCCTCAATCAAAGGTAACTGCGCGGAGCGCCTGACGGCCTGGAGGTCGGGCAACTGACGGTTACCTTAAGGTTAACAGTGCAACTTTGGGCAACCAGCCATGCAGCTTGCCCGGCGTCCAGCGCCGTCAATAAGTGTCCAATCAACGAATATTTAATAAGGGGCAAGTTGTTGCCAAACATATTAATTTTTTCTCAAATATTAGAGTTTTGTCTTCAAATATTACACAGCTCTTCGAATCCAAGGCTTATTGAGGAGACCCTGGCGGCCTGACACCAAGCCGACGGTCCTCAATGGTCAATGAAACTATGGGCATCCAGACATAGGGTAGGCTGTGCCGCGGTTCAGGCGTACAATGATAGTGCCTAATCTGACAATAATTAACTGGCTGTAGGGCCCGACTTTTTTCAACTTTATTTAAAAAAGAATATTATCATTTAACTCATCAAAGGTACGACGAGACTTTGACGGGCCTGGACCGATTAACTGCAGCCGCTCAACAAGGTCAAGGAGGACTTTGGCAACCAACGAACCAGGTTAAGCTTGCCCGGTCCATGTGGGCCATAAGATAAAGTGCCTAATAGAGGCCTAAAAAATTAATATGGGCTAGTAGGTCGTGCCGAATTTTTCTCTATTAATTTTTAAAAAATGAATGTTACAATTAAATCAATTAAGGGCTAACGCCGAATCCTGATGGCTGGACCGGGCATAGTCGACATTCTTACTAGGTCAAGGAGGATTGGTCAACGCATGAACAGGTAGCGTTGCCGCGCCCGTTCAGTGGCCTAGGTAAATATGCCCTTATTAACAAGAATTAAAGAGGCAAGTTTTAATAATATTGGCAATTTTAAATTCAGATTAAAGGCTTGTAACTGACTCTGACGCCTGGACTGGGCAACCGACCATTTTAGACACAGGTCAATTCGCCAATTCGACCTGAAAACTAGGGGCGCCAAATTGATTTTAAGAAGCATAGGGGCGCCAATATTAACCTAAAAATCCTAAAGGGCTAATTAGATTCTTAAAGTTTAGAAGGGGCGCCAAATTGGTCTTAATTAAGGGGGGCAATTAGGTCTTAATTTTTTACACCTGTGCCTGTAACAACAAAGATTTTGATGATAAAAAGATACGATTGCATGTTCTTTTTTTAGTAGCCACATCATTGACTGCTCACGGAAAGTTGAATGAACTTAATCTACCCTAGCCTAAACCATCTTAATTACATTCAATCCATAAACTGAAGCCTGCGTTCCAATTGAGGCTTACCGAGAGTAAAAATATAAATCGTTCTTTATTATCATCGTTCTTATTGTTTACAGGGCACTGTCTGCTCGAGTAAACTTTTCACTTGCGTCCTGTACGCGTCCATTTTGCTAAGGAGTTATTACATTGAATTCTTTGACGATTAATAATGTCCTGTTTTCAGATCATTCGAAATAACTAAAATTTCCGCTTGCCTTAACGCTCGTATCTTACTACTTCTTTTCTTGCTACGTTAGTTGAGACATTACACTGTCACGTCATAAGGTGGATATTTTTTTTTGCCAGCTATTAGACGGCGAACAATGATTCAGTGCTCCTCTGTGCTTATCATTTCTTGAAATATGTTTGTTTTTGTTTTTGTTTTTTTTGTTTTTTTTTTCTTTTACTTTTTGGAGACCATGGCTATATTTATTTTGGAACATTTTTCTCAACACTTCACGGAGATTTTTTTTTCCCAAAAGCAAGTTTGTAGTCAACACCACCCATGATCCATATTTTGTCATTATTTTTTTTTCTCATCTTGGGGGCCGCTTTTTGTTAACAGCGGGCCGTCGAGCCCCTCGTCTACCCCCAGGAAACGCGTTTTGAGATGTAATGTTTTGTGGTTTTTAAGTTAATCTGATTTTGCGGGAAAGGCATTGGGTACTCTCGTTCTAAGCGTGGATGGGTTGAAATAAAAAGTGTGATTGGGTGAAAATTCGGATATTTTATTCAACTTTATGCTAAAACAAAAGAAATAAGTAACAACTTTAAAACTTCCTTAATTATTAATATTTCTCCTAATTTTCTTTTTAGCCTTGGTGACACGGTGTAAATGGTAACTATTCGATGATATTTATTTTGACTTTATATTTTGCTGATATATTCAATACGAATTCAGGGAAAGATAAAATTTTCTGGTGTAGAAAATGAATAAAATTCAATGTTGAACCCCAATCAAAATAAATTTTGACCTAGACTCTATACTTCATCTTGAACAAACGAGTAGAGCATATTAACATATATAGATTTACTTAAGAACAACAGCAAACTTTACACCGTCAGATCATGTTTCCTTGGGATACGGATGAGGGCGCCTTGGTGGATCGAAACACACAGGGGCCCCCAAAATACAGAAAAAATAACGTTAAAAATTGCCATTTTCTGCGGGGGGCAAGAATTTCTTTTTGAAAGAAAAATCACGGGAAGGGTTGAGGGAACGTCCACAGATATAACTGCCATACAGGAAAGCTGAGAAGCGGTGACCAACTACATTCGAGAATATTATAAGCCGGATGCAACATAACGTCCGTTGGAGCCATGAAAACAATATTCACCTTTTATGACGAACAATGTATTATCTTTGGTTGTTTATAACAAAATCCTCCTCACTGGTGAAAACTATTCTTGATTATCTTGAATATAATTTTGAATTTGTAATAAAACGGGAAACGAACAGAAATATATATAAAAACATTAATCAGGGTTGATAAATAAATTCCGTAAGCTTTTCCTATATACATAAAATGAAATCTTATCAGCATCGGCTTTCCTCCACCTGATTTAATTTTTTGTTGGGGACTGCCGCCAGCGCGCCTCCTATTCCTTTTAAATCCTGAACCGCCGCTTGGAATATTTTGGGGCGGGGCCAAAGTGTTTGCACCTACCCGATTGTCCACTTTTGTCCCCAGCGATTGTGTGCGGCCTCAATTTTGTGCCATTTGCCACCAAGCGATCAATGTAATTTTTTTGTTTTAGAAATAAGAGGAGGCGATATGGCAAAATTTTGAATAAACGAGTGTAAAAAGCCGCTTTTCTTTAGAAATGATTTATTATAATCGCAACATGTTGACTCCATGTTTAGTTCCTCAAAACAAGAGGCGGCGCATAAGCCCTTGACGCCGCCTTGGTTCGTCCACTGTCCCACATGAATCCCTAAGTAGGACTACATATTCCTTTTTTGACGATCTTAATTACGGTCCATATTTTAAGCACCTAAAGTGATTTTTTGAAAACTTTATTTCATCATCGTGTGCTTGGAAAATTTGACGTAAGGTTTCTTTGGTTTTTATATTTTTTTATTTTGTAATTTTTCGGTTTGGATAGCGAGTTGCTGATGAAATAGAATTAATCAATCAACTTCGATCTATTGGCGTCATTTTTTTTCTTTTTTTTTTGGGATGGGGGTGGCTATTGAGCCCCTGAATTTCGTAGCACATGTGTGTCAAAACCTTTTAAGTCATGTTACATACGCGCCCGATCTTACATTTGCTTCGCCACAACTTTTAGTTACTTTTCCTATATATGTTAAGTTCAAGTTTATTGCTAAAAAACAAATTTAATGTAACAACCATTTCGCTAGCATTTTTTTGGGGGGATATTATGTGTTGTGCGCCCAATGGCAATTACATAATTGACACACGGCATCGATTGTTTGTAATGATCACTACTCCAATTTGGGGAACATTTTCTATATTCATAGTTTTTGAGAACAACATGAATGTGTTAAATAGTTGTGTTTCCATTCTGAAATTGATAATTAAATAACATTCAGAACTGAATGCACTCTTCTCTCTTTTAATTTGTCTACATGATGGTTGGAGAAATGGGGCGGCCAAAACAATAGAAGTGCCAGAAAAGTATCAAAATAATATTTTTCTTCATTGAGTTTTTTTTTTTTTTTTTAAGTGAGTTTATCCCTTAAATCAATAAACATTATTATGCATTAAAATGTTAGTTTTTTACAGGCAGCGGAATTTCCAGGATTTTCCAGAGGGGTGGAGGGGGGCTCTACTTTGAAGAAAAAAAATTTTGGCGAGCGAAAACGCGAGCAAACGAGCACGAAAGGCGCGAGTTTAAAACATTCCCCGCGGCAGCGTATCTGGGGGGGGGAAGGGGGGCACGTGCAATCCGGCGCGGAGCTTTCAGGGGGTCGCAAGAAAAAAGGAAAAGGAAAAAGAAGAAAAATGAAGAAAAAAAGGAAAGAGATAGAGAAGGAGAGGAAGAAAAGGAAGATCTGGTGCATCCCACAGTGGAACTATTGGGGTCGCCATGTTTCCTCTCCTTGTATTAGGAATTTGGCGCGTACCCTACCAAATCACCACTTATGTTTAACCTTTTTAGGCGCCCCGCAAAGTATCCTAGTAATTGGTAGGGTTTAAGTATATTTCTATCTCTTAGTTTCTGAGTTATTTTGCGCCCCTGTATTATTCAGGCCCATATTGAAGATCCGGAACCTCGGCAACCTTAACTTCCAGTTTTAGCGTCCTTTATAAATGTTTAAGATCATAATTGTGTGCCCCGATGTGGGTGCCGCTCCTAAATCCTAATTTTAGACCAATTGTGACATCCCCTGAGTTTCGAATTAATTTAGGACCGCCTTTTAAATTAGTTTGAGAGTCAAATATGGCGGCTCACATCTCGAAGATAATTGCCTTCCCTCCCGCTTCAGATACACCAATGCAAGGTCCCTTCTACGCTAAATAGGATTTTTTTTTTTCTGTCAGTTGCTTTTTCATCCGCTGCCCTAATTACTTCTTTTTTGTTCTTCATTGTCATATGTCCTTTGTTTCCGTATTATTAATGACGCATTAGGGAAAAACCTTCTGTTTCTTGGGCAAAGAATTTATTCAAGTTAGAGCTCTAGAATTTTTTCGCTCTCGCCGGCTTCGCGTCTCGCATTATCTTGTATTTTTCAAAACCATTTGCAAGAGGACCAAAAAAAAGGTTTAAAATTATTTATTTTCCTACTAAAAAACAAAACGAATTACCGATGCATAGGCCTAACAACTTACCCAAAACATTTTGTGCAATATGCGCCTTTTTGACCCTTCTGAAAGTGAGGCTTTTCTTTTGTTGTACTCGCTTGTGATAACGAATCGGTATTCATGATTCTTAAAATGCAAGATTCAAGTAATGCAAGAACTCAAAAAATTTCCACTCGCGCTGTCGCGCTCGCATAAACTTAAATATTTGAGAGGAAATAAAGAAAAAAAATTATAAGCTACGTGTTGTATGGACAGCAAAAATCATCCCAGGTCTACAATAAACATAAAACAAATCGTTGAGGAAAACTGGAGTAAGGAACCGGGGGGGGGGGCGCAAAGTACAACAATCTGCGTCCGGGCGGACTTGACCCTAGATACGACCACTGTCCTTGCCCGATATTAGGTATATGCTAAAACGACGATTATCATTTGATTTTTACTGCCTATGGAAACAAAAATAAAAATTAATCATTAAGCAAAAGCAAATATATAAGTATAAATTTTTAAAAATATATATCTTTAAAAAAAACTTTTTATTGTTTTGATACTGTATTTTAACATCTACCATTCCTATTATATACATCAGACGTTGCAAAGCGTTAACTTCTGCATTTAATTATCAGACAAGAAACGGCCATATTTGCCTCAAGTTGTTTATGCCAGAGGCGGCTCGGATAGAATTTGAAAAGGGGGGGGGGGGTCACAGATGGAAAAGGGGCCTTTTTTCCTGAAAAGGGGGCAATGCGAGACGCAGAGGCATAAAGGAAATGTATACGGATGAATACGGGGGTGCGCCCAAAAATTGCGAATTTTAACTGATGCTGTTTTTCAAGAATTGTGTTTGTATTTCATTAATGAAACTGAGCAAAGCGAGCGCGAAGCGCGATCCGCGCAATTTTTATAGCTTAAGAATTTTGAAGACATTGTGGCATTATGACTCTATTTAGTATCTCGCGCAGCGCGAAGCGTGCAGATTGAAATTTGAGTGCAAAAATTGATTATTTGTGGCTACTATGTTCTAGTATCTCGCGAGCGCGGAAGCGCGAGCTCTAAAAACTTGGGGCTTCCAACTATTGTTATATGAGAATAATTAAAGGGGCTTTTTTCTTGTATGAAAAATTGTTCTAATTGTGTATTTATACGACCCTATTCAAGTTCATTTGAGCCGCGAAGCACGAGCTGAAAATTTTCGTGGTATTTAAAAGATATATGTGGAATAATAAAGGGCCTTTCTTAGTATTAATTTTTTTTTTTTTTTTAGATAATTGCTTGTATTATAGAGCCCTTATTTAGTATCGGTTGCGAGGCGCGTAGCGCAAGCTAATTTTGAAGGTTTTAATTGTGCAGTGTAGGCTTTATATCCTACTGAATGTATTTTGCGAACCCAAGACGCGACCCAAAAACTTTGGAGTTTATTTGTGGATTAATGATTTAGTATCCGCGAGCGTGAAGCAGGAGCTGGAAATTTGGGGGTTTTAACAGATATATAGAATTAAAAAGGGGCACTTCTATTATTAAAAAAATCTTGTAGATAATGTGTGTATCTATACGGACCTATTTAGTACTCAAGCGAGCTGAAATTTTTGAGGTAAGACTTAAAGTTTATTTTGTGCGTTTGATTTGTATCTAGCCCGAGCACGAAACGGCGAGCGCGAAAATTTGGGGTTGTTAAAAGATACATAGGAATAAATATACGGGGGCATTTCTATATAACATTTTTTTTGAGATAATTGTTATTTATATGACCCTATTTTAGAGTATCTGCGCGAGCGCGAAGCACGAGCCTGAAAAATTTTTACTTAATGTGCATGATATACCCTACTGATTTTGGTATCTGCGAGTCGCAAAATTTGAGTTCAAAATAGAGCTATTTGTGCTGTATTGATTTAGTATCTCGCGAGCGGGCGAAAAGCGCCGGCCCAAAAGTGCGATTATTAAAAGTTAATGAATAAATAAAGGGCACTTTCCTAGTATGTCCCAAACGGGCCGACTATTTTTCCACGAGGCCGAGGGTCCCATGAGACATGAGGGTTATACGTTTAAGGCCTCTTTCAATGCTGAAATTTTGAAGTTTGATCTTTAAATATTTTCCTTATATTTACTTTCTGTCAGTACATGATTTCTTTTCTTAAAAAAACGGGTTGAGCGTATGATTGGGCATACAATATGACGAGATCCGGCTCGTCGATCTCAACCCAAATTAAGGCCTTAGTTATGGTCATCTTAGAACTCAATTAGGCCCTATTGCCGCTTCTATTTTGAAAATAGTTTTTTGGGGCGGAATAATTTGTTTTAAGGAAAACAAACGGGCGGGCTGGCCCCCCCTTAAAGAAATTCCCCTTTTCCTCTTTTTTCCTTTTTTCCCTTCTTTTTTTTTTCCTTTTTTTCCCCCCTTTTTCTTCTTTCTTCGCGCCTTTTCCGTATTTTCTCCATTTCTCTTCTCTCTCTTTTTTGTTCTTGGAAAGGGGAGGGGGCCGGCCGCGCCCCCCCGCTCCTCTGATCCTAGCCTGATTTTGATACATTCTTTTATTCCTGCAGTTCTATTAAAATGTTTAACGGTTTCAAATGGGGCGCTTCATTTCAATTAAATTTTTTGGTTGATTATTTTGCGCGAGGCTTGCAAATGTTAGCCCACGAGCGACTTTCCTTGGTGAATGTAGTTAGTTGAGAATTGGTTTAATAGTAATTTAAAAAAATAAAAAATAAACATGGCTAATACTGGAAATGCATCAGAACTGAAGTGATTAGTCGACCTGTTTCGTAGGAAATCGCAAATTATCATTAAATTGCATAAAAAGGCAAAAGGCGTTAATTGGCAGACCATTTGTCCATGAAACACACAAAGATCTTTATTTCATTATGTTCAACGAAATCGGTAGGAAAACAAACAGGATCCATGATAATTATTAACATCTAAAAAGCGATTATAGGCGTATTATGGTTGATATGAACTAACAATGTACGTGTAAATACGACGCGTTCGACCATCGCCAATTGTGCACGTAAATCTTAATTTTAAGAGACGTTCTCGTCATGTGTATTGTTTCTACATATGTGAAACATTAAATGTTCTATATCACTCTTCTTGGAAAAGCTTCACAAGATTTATATTCAGTGTTATGCTGATTAATATAAAAAAGGTTATAGTTAAGATAACATTTGAATAGGAAAACACAATTTTTACACAAGAGGGCCGTTTGTTCAATTCATTAAATTAATATTTCGGACTCTTGACTGAGCTTTACATTTTGCTAATTAGGTGCACTAGTATTTAGCGGCTGGACCGGGCGCAGCTTCTAGTTCTGGGTCGCCAAAAGTCCCTTAGACTGGAGATGGTCGTTCCTCGGTCCTAGGCCCGTCAGAGTCTGGTCTCATCATAACCTTTGAATTGAGGAGATCTCGATACTATATTTGAAGAAACAATGAATATTTGGGCACACTACTTGCCTGCTTATATTCGTTGATTGGGGGACACGTTATTACGCCTGGACCGGGGCAAGCTCATGGTTCTGGGTTGCGCCAAGTTGTCATTGACTTGAGGGACCGTCGGTTGCCCGGTCCGGCCGTCAGGTCTCGTCCATTAGCCTTTGATTGAGGAGGTTGTCATATTTGAAGAAATTGAATATGATTGGCAACTACTTGCCCTTATAAATATTCGTTGACTGGACACTTATTGAGGCCTGGACGGGGCAACTAGCCATGGTTCTGGGTTGCCCCAAGTTGTAATTGACCTTGAGGGACCGTCGGGTTGCCGTGCCAGGCCGTCAGGGTCTGCCATCATAGCCTTTGACTTGAGGAGATCGATGTAATATTTGAAAGAAAATCGATATTTTGCGCAACTTACTTGCCCTTTTAAATATTCGTTGATTGGACACTTATTGACGGCCTGGACCGGGGCAAGCTGCATGTTTCTGGGTTGCCCAAAGTTGTCAATTGGCCTTTGAGGGACCGTCGGTTGCCCGGTCCAGGCCGTCAGGGTCTCCTCATAAGCCTTTGATTTGAGGAGTTGTAGAATATTTGGAAGAAAATTGATATTGTTGGCAAGCTACTTGCCTTTAATATTCGTTGATTGGACACTATTTGACGGCCTGGACGGGGCAAGCTGCATGGTTCTGGGTTGCCCAAGTTGTCATTGACCTTAGGAGGGCCGTCGGTTGCCGCGGTCCAGGCCGTCAGGTATCGCCATTAGCCTTGATTGATAGGAGTTGTAATATTTGAAGAAATTGAATATTTTGGCACACTACTTGCCTTTAATATTATCGTTGTGATGACAACTATTGACGGCCTGGACCGCGGGCACTGCATGTTTCTGGGTTGCCCAAGTTGTCTTGTACCTTGAGAGGACCGTGCGGTTGTCCCGGTCCAGGCGTCAGGGTCTCGCCATTATTGCCTTTGATTGAGGAGTTGGTAATATTTGACAAGAAAATTGAATATGTTGGCAACTACTTGCCCTTTAATATTCGTTGATTGGACACTACTATTGACGGCCTGGCACGGGGCAAGCTGCATGGTTTCTGTGGTTGCCAAGATGTCATTGACCTTGAGGGACCGTGCGTTGCCCGGTCCAGGCCGTCAGGGTCTCGCCATTAGCTTTGATTGAGGAGATTGTATATTTGAAGAAAATGATAACTATGTTGGAACTACTTGCCTTTAATATTCCGTGTATGGACCATTATTGACGGCCTGACGGAGCAAGCTGCATGTTTGGTTGCCCAAGGTTCTCATTGACTTAGGGACCGTCGTTTGCCCGGTCCGGGCGTCAGGGTCTGCTCATAAGCACTTTGTATTGGGAGTTGTAACTAATTGTGAGAGAAAATGAATATTTTGGCAACTACTTTGCCTTTTAATAATTCGTTGATTGGACACTTATTGACGGCCTGGACCGGAGGCAAGCTGCATGGTTCTGGGTTGCCCAAGTTCTCATTGACCTTGAGGGACCGTCGGTTGCCCGGTCCAGGCCCTCAGGGTCTCGCCATTAGCCTTTGATGTGGGAGTTGTAATATTTGAAGAAAATCGAATATTTTGGCAACTACTTGCCCTTTAATATTCGTTGATTGGACACTTATTGACGGCCTGGACCGGGGCAAGCTGCATGGTTCTGGGTTGCCCAAGTTGTCATTGACCTTGAGGGACCGTCGGTTGCCCGGTCCAGGCCGTCAGGGTCTGGTCATAAGCCTTTGATTGAGGAGTTGTAATATTTGAAGAAAATTGAATATGTTGGCAACTACTTGCCCTTTAATATTCGTTGATTGGACACTTATTGATGGCCTGGACCGGGGCAAGCTGCATGTTTCTGGATTGCCCAAGTTGTCATTGTCCTTGAGGGACCGTCGGTTGCCCGGTCCAGGCCGTCAGGGTCTCGCCATTAGCCTTTGATTGAGGAGTTGTAATATTTGAAGAAAATATAAAATGTTGGCAACTACTTGCCCTTCAATATTCGTTGATTGGACACTTATTGACGGCCTGGACCGGAGCAAGCTGCATGGTTCTGGGTTGCCCAAGTTCTCATTGACCTTGAGGGACCGTCGTTTGCCCGGTCCAGGCCGTCAGGGTCTGGTCATAAGCCTTTGATTGAGGAGTTGTCATATTTGAAGAAAATTGAATATGTTGGCAACTACTTGCCCTTTAATATTCGTTGATTGGACACTTATTGACGGCCTGGACCGGGGCAAGCTGCATGGTTCTGGGCTGCCCAAGTTGTCATTGACCTTGAGGGACCGTCGTTTGCCCGGTCCAGGCCGTCAGGGTCTGGTCATAAGCCTTTGATTGAGGAGATCGATGTAATATTTGAAGAAAATCGAATATTTTGGCAACTACTTGCCCTTTAATATTCGTTGATTGGACACTTATTGACGGCCTGGACCGGAGGGCAAGCTGCATGGTTCTGGGTTGCCCAAGTTCTCATTGACCTTGAGGCACCGTCGTTTGGCCGGTCCAGGCCATCAGGGTCTGGTCATAAGCCTTTGATTGAGGAGTTGTAATATATTAAGAAAATTGAATATGTTGGCAACTACTTGCCCTTTAATATTCGTTGATTGGACACTTATTGACGGCCTGGACCGGGGCAAACTGCATGGTTCTGGGTTGCCCAAGTTGTCATTGACCTTGAGGGACCGTCGGTTGCCCGGTCCAGGCCGTCAGGGTCTGGTCATAAGCCTTTGATTGAGGAGTTGAAATATTTGGAAAAAAATGAATATTTTGGCAACTACTTGTCCTTTAATATTCGTTGACTGGACACTTATTGACGGCCTGGACCGGGGCAAGCTGCATGGTTCTGGGTTGCTTAAGTTCTCATTGACCTTGAGGGACCGTCGGTTGCCCGGTCCAGGCCGTCAGGGTCTCCTCATAAGCCTTTGATTGAGGAGTTGTAATATTTTGAGGTGAAATTTAATATTTGGCAATATTGCCCTTTAATAATTACGTTTGATTGGAACACTTATTACGGGCTGGACAGGGGAGCTGGCATGTTTGGGTTGCCCAAGTGTCATTGACTTGGAGGGAACGTGGTTGCCCGTCCAGCGATCAGTATGGTCATAAGTTTGATTCAGGAGAAACGATGTTATTGAAGAAATCGATATTTTGGCAAATACTTGATTTCTATATCTGTTGATTGGAAACTTAATTGACGCTGGACGGAAAGCGCTGTTTGGTTGCCCATTGTCATTGACTTAGAGTCGTTATGCTGTCACGTTAGGTTCCGATAGTTTGGATTGAAGTTGTAATAAGAAATTAATTATGCATCACTGCCTTAATTGTAAGATCATTGACGGTAGACAGGGAGTGCATGACTGGGTTCCAAGTTGCATGATTGAGGGACGTCGTTGCCCACGGCGTGGTTCTCATAACCTTTGTTGAGGAAGTTGTAATTTTGAAGAAAAGAATATTGGCAAACTACGCTTTATATTCTGATTGACCTATTGAGCCTGGACGGGAGTGCATGGTTCGGTGCACAATTTCTTGCTTCGAGGACTCGTTGCCGTCAGCGTGGGTCTGGTATACTTATTGAGAGTGTATATTGAAGAAAATATATATTGGAATATTCCCTTAATATTGTTGATGGACACTTTGAGGCCTGACGGGGCAGCTGCATGTTCTTGGTTGCCCAAGTGTCATTGACTTGAGGACGTCGTTGCCGGTAGGCGGTCAGGGTCTCGTCATAGATTGATTGAGGATATTGTAATATTGAGAAATCGATATTTGGAACTTATGCTTTAATATTCGTTGATGAGACATTATGACGGCCTGGACCGGGGCAGCTGTATGGCTGGTTGCCAAGTTCTATTGACCTTGGAAACCGTCGGTTGCCGGTCAGGGCGTCAGGGTTGGTCATGCATTGATTGAGGAGTTGTATATTTGAAAGAATTAATTTTTGGCACTAATTGCCTTATAATGATTCGTGATTGGACACTTATTGACGGCTGGACAGGGCAACTGCATGGTTTCTGGGTTCCCAGTTGTCTAGACTGAGGAACGTTCGGTTGCACGGTCCAGGCCGTCAGGGTCTTCATAGCCTTGATTGAGGAGATTTGTGAAATTTTGAAGAAAAATGAATTTTTGGCAAATACTTGCCTTTATATTCGTGATTGGACCACTTATTGACAGGCCGGACGGGCAAGCTTGCATGGTTCTGGGTTGCCGTTGTCATGACCTTGAGGGACGTCGTTGCAGGTCCAGGCCGTCAGGGTCTGGTATAAGCTTTGATTGAGGAGAATGAATGTAATTTGAGTCGAATATTTTGGATCACTTAATTGCTCTATTTTGGGACTTGACGCTGGAAGGGCAAGCTGCATGGTTATGTGGTGTTGCCAAGTTGTCATTGAACTTGAGGGACCGTCGTTGCCCGGTCCAGCGTCAGGGTCTGGTCATAAGCTTTGATTGAGGAGATTGTAATATTTGAAGAACGTAATGTTGGAAACTTGCCCTTTTAATATTCGTTGATTGGACACTTATTGACGGCTGGACGGAAGCTGTGGTTCTGGGTTGCAGTTGATTAACTTGAGTGCGTCGAGTTGCCCGCAGGCCGTCAGGGTCTGCCTATAAGCTTTGATTGAGAGGTTGTAATATTGAAAAAATGAATATTTGGCCATACTACTTGCCTTTAATATTCGTTTGAATTGACACTTATGACGCATGGACGGGCAAGCTGCATGGTCTGGGTTCCGCAAGTCTTATTGACCTTGAAAGGAGTCGGTTGCCCGGTCCAGGCCGTCAGGTCTCCATAGCCTTTTGATTGAGAGATTGTAATATTGAGAGAAATATGAATATGTTGGCAATTACTGCCTTTAAGTATTCGTTGATTGGACACTTATTGACGCGGCCTGGACGGGCAAGCTGCATGGTTCTGGGTTGCCCAAGTTTCATTGACCTTGAGGGACGCGTGGTTGGCCGGTCCAGGCCGGTCAGGGTCTCCCATTAGCCTTTGATTGAGGAGTTTGTAATATTTGAAGAAAATTGATATGTGGCAACTACTTGCCCTTTATTTTTAGTTGATTGGCACTTATTGACGGCCTGGCGGGCAAGGTGCATGGTTTCGGTTGCCCAAGTTTCATTTGACCTTGAGGACCGTCGGTTGCCCGGGTCCAGGCCGTCAGGGTTGTCATAAGCCTTTGATTGAGGAGTTAAATTTGAAGAAAAATGATATTTTTGGGCACTACTTGCCTTTAATATTCGTTGATTGGACACTTATTGACGCTGGACCGGGGAGCTGCAGTCTGGTTCTGGGTGCCAAGTTGTCATTGACCTTGAGGGACGTCGGTTGCCCGGTCCAGGCCGTCAGGGTTCCTGCATAAGCCTTTGATTGAGATTTGTAATATTTGAAGAAAATTGAATATGTTGGCAACTACTTAGCTTTAATATTCGTTGATGGACACCATTGTAACGGTGACCGGGAAGCTGAGGTTTGGGTTGCCCAAGTTGTCATTTGACCTTGAGGGACCGTCGGTTGCGTCAGGCGTCAGGGTCTCTAGCCTTTTGATTGAAGAGTTGTAATATTTGAGATGAATGATTTTTGCAATACATTGCCTTTAATTTATGTTGATCGGACCATTATTGACGGCCTGGACCGGGCAGTGCATGGTTTGGATTGCCCTAATTGTCCTTGACTGAGGGATACCGTTGCCCGGTCAAGGCGGATGCCTTTTTACAGTTGGTATAGACAATTATATTAAGCCATTCTGTTACAATTGTTCTTTGAATCAGGGAAGGTACTATTTCTAGGTTGCCATGTCCTTTGACTTGTGGAATTATATATAACCTCCTGTATGAGATGGACTTTTCGAAATTAACAATTCACATTTTAATTAACCATAAGGAAAGGTAACAACTTACTTATTTAATGTCGAATATGAATAGTTAACTATCACATTTGATATCCATATCGAAAAGTGAACTACTTCACTTTCGGAATATCAATAAGAAAAGTAGAACCAACTTCACGCGGTTTTACACGTACTATACTAGGCGGCCGGGCTATACTAGCGCTAGCTAGTCGAGGGGCCGCGCCGGCCGCCGCCGGCCGGAGGCTAGCTAGCTAGCTAGGGGCGCATCGGGGGGAGGGGGGGGGGGCGTGTCGATGTCAGGGATTGTGATGTACTAAGTACTTCGTATTGACTATTGTGTTTTGTAAATGCGTTCTGTTATGATTTTGCCTTTCCTTTCTCTTTCTTCTTCTTCTTTAAAAAAAAAATAATGTAGGCCCTTTCAGTTTCATGTTAACTACAATTGTAGGCCGCTACAAATTTAAGGCATTTTTTTTTTTTTTTTTTTTTTTTTTTTTTTTTTTAAGTTTTCATATTCATTTTTAGAAAATGTCTTAATTCAGGTATTGGCAATTATCATGTTTATAATTTATTTCTCTTTATCCTTATTGATGGAACCGTTGATATTAGTTTCCTTTGTGATTTTTGTGATTTGCAACAAAAGTAGGCCTACAGTTCGAATTCCGGCCTTCCAAAATTGCAAATCGAACACAAAAGAAATCTGCATTGGGCACTTTTTTGTTCCAGTAAAACTGATTAATTATCGTTAACTTTGACTTTAAATCCACAACAACTATACAATACAGTCGTGTTTCTTACTACCGAAATAAACTTATTTTGAAAAAAGAAAAAAGAACTGCTGAAATGGCTTATCCAATAAAGGAGAGATAGTGGAGTAAAAATTTAATAAAGTCAAAAAGAGCCTGAGCTTTCGATCCAAGTTAATCTCTAACCCCATCACGCCAAACGCAAGATTGGCACAGTATAATAGCTATGACTGCATCGTGGATGATGTTCTCCAAAAAGAGATTCTCCTAAAGCTCAGGTTCCTTTTGACCTAAAAATAAACTTATCATTACTATACTCAAAACATCAAATGCAAGTCCCATACGCTATCCTGATTGGTTGAAAGTCGAGTTACGTTTGATTTTTTTTCAGTTGCGTAGAATCCAAACTTTTCATACAAGAGCCGAGAGCCCATATGATTAATAATTTACACTTATGTTTTTGTTGTATGCAACAACTTATGATTATCCTATGATTATGGATAGGTATTAGAAGGCCTAGGGCCTATATATTTTGAAGAGGCGTATTTGCGGGGTTGTAATTCGGCGTCTGCATCTTTCTCGTCAGTACGCCTATGCCTCCCAGGACTCGAATGTGGAAGAAAGGTTTAACAAAATAAACGGATGGTAGCGAAATGTGGTCGTATAATATAATATATTAACTTAAATTATGAACCAATCATAGATTCTATACACACATACACACACTAACGTTCACACAGTACGATACGGTCCTGCAGTTACTTTGCGCATGCGCATCAACAACAATAACTGATGACGTCGTATATTCTTCTTATTATTTTTAATGAATATTCACGAGCTTGTTTCATTTTTGGCTTCACAGGTTCGAAGCTCTACATGATAACAGAAACAAAGTTAGATTATTGAAATAAATATCAGTTGTTCATGATCGTTTTTAAGGAAAACCTATTTCAAAAATTTTTTTAATTGAAATATCAAAATATGTTATGTAGAAGGTGGCAAAATACTTCTCAAATTATAGAATAAATATTCAAGTTTACAATGCGTGAGTATATTGGGTAACTGTTTTTTGAGTGTACACCGCTATGCTCTTATAATTGCTGATTTTCTTTTAGAGCATACTTACCTGGCGCAGGGGTCGCATTGATCAAGAAGGATGCACCCCCAGGGCGAGGCTTGCCATTGCACTCCGGCTTGCTGAACCTTGCGATTCCCCCAAACGTGGGGAACTCGGGCGTAAAATTTATGGTAGCGGAGATCTGCGTTCGCGCTATCTCCTACAATTTCAATGAAAAGAAAGTGAACCCTTACAACATCCACACATTGAATTTATGAAATTCATCCAACAGATTTCATGGACTATTGAAATGCAAACAGTCATGTAGGCCTATAATTGAAACTAGTAATGTTTCAGGCCTAATCCATTACTTGAAAAACAACAAAAGCAAAACGCCCCGGTAAATTGCCAATTGGTCTAAACCCACTTTGTCTAATGCCCGTTGGCCTCATCCCACATGTTATAATTACATTTCGTCTACAACTATAGCTTTTTTAATTATCTTAATTAATTAATTAATTATCTAAAGAGTCGTTCTTTAGAATGATTATTGTTAGGCCTTTACGGTAAGAACCAGGGCCTGTGGAGCTGTTTTCAAAAGTGGGGGGGGGGGGGGGGGCGGCAAGTTGAATAAGAATTTATGTGAAAATATTAGGCCCGATAATTAAGATTATTACGGGAAGGGGGGGGGGTCAAAACATGTGAAAAAAGTGGACCTTTTTTAAAATTATGTTTTCGTCTTTTTCTCTCCTTCTATATTAGGTGACGATCACATCCCATATTTAAGCAAAAATAAATTGCGAGCGCGAAGCGCGAGCAGAAAATTTAACACTAAATTACTCATTATAGGGAAGTCAGAGATCAGTACAAATTTTAATGAACTTTTAGAGAGAAATCTGCGAGCGCGAAGCGCGAGCCGAAAATATTGGCTTATAATGACCTGAAGGGAGTGTATTCTAGACACATTTTGAAAATTGATATCCCATCACTTTACTTTGGGACTTCAGGAATCAGTCTCTCTGAGAGAAGTTTGGGAGCGCGAAGCGCGAGCTGAAGATTTTGGCTTACAGTTACCATTGGCGGCGATCCCGGGGGGGGGGGGGGAAAGGGGGGGACGTGTCCCCCCTCGTTTTTTTTCTGGGGGGATCGTCCCCCCTCGATTTTTAAAGCTCAACATATTTTTATATAGTGATTAGCTTGTGCAGCTAATAAAGAAGTAAAATGTATGTCAAATACAATGCTAAATGTTATTATAAGGTAAAATTTTCAGCTCGCGCTTCGCGCTCGCAAACATGTTCATTAGTTTCTGCATAATGTGCGAAGTATGCGAATTTTAAGTGCATTATTTTTCACTTTCGGGTGTTTCCTCACCCCCCCCCCACCCAGTCGTGACATGAAATCGCCGCGCTTGCAAGTAACGATTATCTCCATTTTAACAAAAAAATAAGAATTTGCGAGCGCGAATCTCGAGCAGAAAAAAATTTACACAACATTACTTACTTGCGAAAAAACTTGGCTTATGATGACCTAAAGATAAATTGTATTCTAGACACATTTGAAAATTTACATCACGTCTCTCCACTTTTGAACGTCAACAATCAGTCAATTGTCCTTTCAGAGAGAAATTTGACTCCTCCTTAAAGGGGAATCCAACCCAAGGAGAGAATCAACCTTACAGGAAAGAGGAAAATGAGAGGAGCAATCTAAAAAAAGTTTCATCAAAATCGGTTATAAAATAAGAGAGTTATGGAAGTTTGAAAAGTCTAGTTGTTACTTCTATGGGGATCCTCAAATTGGCATCATCGGTTTCAAAATGGCCGATCTTATGGACAACTCTCCATTCTTTTTGTACACAAATTTTCAGATTTTCCCCATTTTCTTTCAAAATATGTCTTCTTTACTTCTGAGCTCAAAATATGTCATAGGAAAATATATTTCACACAACATATGTTGAGCTCAGAAGGAGTCAAGATATATTTCTAAAGAAAATGGGGAAAATCTGAAAATTTGTGTACAAAACGAATGGAGAGTTGTCCATAAGATCGGTCATTTTGAAGCCGATGATGCCAATTTGAGGATCCCCATAGAAGGAACAACTAGACTTTTCAAACTTCCATAACTTTCTTATTTTATAACCGATTTTGATGAAACTTTTTTTAGATTGCTCCTCTCATTTTCCTCTTTCCTGTAAGGTTGATTCTCTCCTTGGGTTGGATTCCCCTTTAAACACTGATAAACCCCGGTCACCTTTTGATTCCATACGGGCCTTTGTTCATTTGTTGCCCCTTTGGTTAAAAAGTGCCCCTGTCTTGGTATGTACTGATCTTAGGAATGAAAAAGGGCAAGTCTCCTCATTCAGAATATACCAAAAATATTCGACAAAACTCTGGCCTTGAATAGAATATGACAACATAATTATAAAAGACTTGTAAAAAAAAAAAAAATGGAAAAATATGTTGCAATACCAGTGCTAAGGGAGTGTATGTCTTTTTGTTTAAATCTTTTACTAGTTAACGATCACTTTTTTTAACAAAAATAAATTGCGAGCGCGAAACGCGAACAGAAAAATTTACAACTTTACTTATATGGGAGACCAGGGGTCAGTCAATGTGCCTTTTTTTTTTTATAGAACCTTGCGAGCGCGAAGCGCGAGCCGAAAAATTTGGCTTATGAGCTAAACCGACCAGCCCCCGTCGCGAAGCGACGGGAACTGACGAGCCAGTAGACATATTTGGCGAAGGTTTGAAAATATCTATACATGACCACAAATTTCGTGGTCAAAAATACCTTATTTGAATTCATACTCACATTAAATCAAATCTTTGAAGTTTTTCCTCGAATTGCTGACATCTGCGAACGTTTCACATGAAGTAATCAACTAATAATGAAGAAAAATACAGGAAAATTGAGTCCATCCACGTATAATTCTCCGTGCATGCGTGCGCTGTTTTCGCCACAGAGTTAAATACGTCTTCGCACAGTAAAATGATGTCATAGAAAATGGCAGCGATGGCACCACCACTACGAGAAGAGACAAGGCCAACGGAAAATTCATTTTGGTAAGTCAAAAAGCTCTTATATAATTCAATTTTTCAACGGCCGTATCTTGAAATATCAAACATGCCGTTGAATTACATTTGAACATTATATTCATCATATTAACGAGTATAATCACCTGATCGCTCATCATCGCTGAAAATTTCGCTGTAAATGGGGGTGGTGGAAGTACAGCCCCGTCGCCTTCGGCAACGGGGCTGTGTATAGTTAGCTTATAACCTGAAAGACTCCTGAAGGTGGTATTTTAAACGCATTTTGCCTCTTCTTTCCGTTCCTCTTCTTTTTCTTTCTTTTCCTTTTTTCCCTTAGAAAATATAAAAAATTCTGGCAAAAAAGTGTGTGTGTGTGTGTGTGCGTGGGGGGGGGGGGGGGCGCCCCCTGGCACCCTCCCCCCCCGTCTCCTCCGCCCGCCGCCCATGAGAACATTGTTATTTCTAATACGAGTTCTTTTGTTTTTTTACGATTTGATCTTTTGGAGACACTGTACTGCCCTGGCCTTGTTTTCACTTGATTTTTGGTCGCCAGATTCAATCAGAACACGTCGGCGAAATCACTGGATGGAACTCAGCCGGATTCCAGCCGGACAGCCAATTTGAGGAGTGTCAAATGTATAATGATTAAAAGGATATAATGTTTAAAATAAAAACAATTTTGAAACACAAAATCAATGAAAATAAAATGATATTGAGTTAAATTTAAGATCTTACATTTTTTGTCAAACTAAGAATAAAAAATTACTAGAGCACTAAGATTTATTTCTTATCGTGACCATAACAGCCAGCACCTTTAACTTGTCGAATTAAAGAAAGGTCAGACGGTTTACTTAGGGTAAACGGGTAGAAAAAGAATTTAGAATGGGACAATAGCTGGCAAGAATTCAAAATAAATGATAGAATATAATAAGAGTTCAATAAGGACTAGTGTAGGGTAAAAGCTAGTTTTAACGGCTTGTCTCGGTCGCACCCTATAAGATCTAAAAATTTTACCAGCGTAACGAGCGTAAGCAAAGATGAGTATTGTTTTTAAAACGGTCCGCTGTGGCTCAGGGCAAACCTCACGAAAAGCGACTATGTGGAACTTGTGAGGAGGTTCTAATCTATCGAAAAAATGATATTTCATTAAAAGTTATTTGCCTCGGCATAGCGACCGCTTTCCGAAACAGAGTCGTTTTATATACTCCATGTTGTAATATATGTGAATATAATGTGGGACTAGTGGTGGAGGGGGGGGGGGTCTTTGAATGAGTCCGCTGTGGCTCAGGGCAAAAACTCACGAAAGCAACTATGTGAACTTGTAGCAGGAGGTTCTAATCTATCGAAAAATGATATTTCATTAAAAGTTATTTGCCTCAGCCATATGCGGACGCGCTTTCCGAACAGGGTTCGTTTATATACTCCATGTGTAATATATGTGGGACTAGGGTGGAGGGGGGGGGGTTTGAATGAGTCCGCTGTGGCTAGGGCAAAACCTCACGAAGCGACTATGTGGAACTTGTAAGAGGAGGTTCTAATCTATCGAAAAAATGATATTTCATTAAGTTATTTGCTCCGGCCATAGCGACCGCTTTCCCGAAACAGAGTCGTTTATATACTCATGTGTATATTATGTGAATAATGTGGGACTAGGGTGGAGGGGGGGGGGTCTTTGAATGAGTCCGCTGTGGCTCAGGGCAAAACCTCACGAAAGCGACTATGTGGAACTTGTAGAGGAGGTTTTAATCTATCGAAAAATGATATTCATTAAAAGTTATTTGCCTGCCGGCCATAGCGGACCGCTTTTCCGAAAACAGGGTCGTTTTTATATACTCATGTGTAATATAGTGGGAGGACTAGGGTGGAGGGGGGGGGGTTTTTGAATGAGTCCGCTGTGGCTCAGGGCAAAACTCACGAAAGCGACTATGTGGAACTTGTAGAGGAGGTTCTAATCTATCGAAAAATGATATTTCATTAAAAGTTTTTGCCTCCGCCCATAGCGGACCGCTTTTCCGAAACAGAGTCGTTTTTATAACTCCATGTGTAATATATGTTGTGTATGTGGACTAGGGTGGAGGGGGGGGGTTTTGAATGAGTCCGCTGTGGCTCAGGGCAAACCTCACGAAAGCGACTATGTGGAACTTGTAGAGGAGGTTCTAATCTATCGAAAATGATTTCATTAAAGTTATTTGCCTCCGCCATAGCGGACCGCTTTTCCGAACAGGGTCGTTTTATATACTCCATGTGTAATATATGTATATAGTGGGACTAGGAGTGGAGGGGGGTTTGAATGGTCGCGCTGTGGCTCAGGGCAAACCTCACGAAAGCAACTATGTGGAACTTTGTAGAGGAGGTTCTAATCTATCGAAAAAATGATATTTCATTAAAAGTTATTTGCCTCGGCATAGCGGACCGCTTTTTCGAACAAGGGTGTTTTATATACTCCATGTGTAAATATATGTGGGACTAGGGTGGAGGGGGGGGGTTTGAATGAGTCCGCTGTGGCTCAGGGCAAACCTCACGAAAGCGACTATGTGGAACTTGTAGAGGAGGTTCTATCTATCGAAAAATGATATTTCATTAAAGTTATTTGCCTCCGGCCATAGCGGACCGCTTTTCCGAAACAGTCGTTTTATATACTCCATGTGTAATAATATGTGAATATAATGTGGGACTGGGTGGAGGGGGGGGGTCTTTGAATTGAGTCCTAGTGGT